>APFE031281888.1:97610-157694 GCA_000404065.3 Pinus taeda | reverse complement strand
TTGGTAAGGCCAAAAGGCATGACCAAAAATTCATAGTGACCCTCATGAGTTCTAAATGTTGTTTTCGAAATGTCTTCAGTCTTCATTCTGATTTGATGATATCCTGAATGAAGGTCCAACTTGGTAAATTGATCCATTCAATTCATCCAATAATCCGTCAATGATAGGAATGGGAAAATTATCTTTAATAGTGAGCTTGTTGAGCTCCCTATAATCCGTACACATGCCCCATGATCCATCCTTCTTGTGCACCAATACTACTGGAGTAGAGAAAGAACTTTGACTCGATTGAATTATACCAGCCTCTAGCATTTCTACAACCATACGTTCAATTTCACTCTTTTGGGCATAGAGATATCTGTACGGCCTGATGTTTGGAGGAACACTTCCTGGAATCAAATGAATCGCATGATCATGATCACGAATAGGTGGGAGGCCTTTGGGAGTCTCAAATACCTTGGAATGATTGTCCAAAACTTTTTGGAGATCTTGAGAAATAGATGATTTCGATGTGGGAACCTCTAGTGAACATAATTGTGCAATTACACCCTGTTGTTCTTTCTTTAGAAGCTTTGTCATGCTGTTAGAGCTGATTATCTTTCTCGGTTTCCTTGCGATACTGCTTAATTCAACTTCCTTTCCTTCCCAAAAAAAATTCAAGAAAAGTTCTTGAAAATTAAAAGCTATTTTACCCAAAGATTGTAGCCATTGGACTCCTAGTACAACATCAGCACTACCCATTGGAATGGAAAGCATTGAACTATTCAAGACATATTCTCCCATGGATAGCTTGATATTATGGCACTTTCTAGAGAAATTTATGGTTCCTCCATTTGCAACCATCACTTGACACTGTGGTGTTGGATATAAGAAACAATTCAATTCCTTGACCATCTTGCAATGAATAAAATTATGGATACTATTTGAATCAACCAACAACACTATTACCTTTTTCTTCTCGATATGTCCTTCTATCTTGAGAGTTTGAGGAGTGGTAATTTTTGCCAATGGATTACAAGATATGGTTGGATTCATTTCTTCTTTCTCTAGGGTTGGTTCTAGGTGTATATCCTCTTCTTTTGACGTTTCTTGTTTTTTCTTCCTCCTCTTCACAATCTATGTAAAATAATTTCTTCTCAGCACACTAATGGCCTTTAGTATATTTTCTATCACAATTGTAACAAAACCCTTTTGCTATTTTTTCTTCTAATTGTTGTGGTGTCAGCCTTGTAGGTTGTGGAAGGCTAGCAACAACACTTCCATCTTTATAGTTGTGAGTGGTAGGTTTCCTTGTTGCCATAATTTTGCTTTTAATTTTTCTTGCCAACCTGAATACCTTCTCCAATGAATTAGGTTCTCAAAGGCGAACCTCATGTTGGATGTTATCCTTTAAGGTCCCTATGAACGCATCAATCATATGCTGCTCTGGAATATCTTTTACCCTTATATTCAATTTTTGGAAGTCCTCAATGTGTTTTACTATTGAACCCTTTTGTTTGAGATTTATCAATTGGTTAAAAAAGGTGTTGCTTTTTGTATCCTCATAATGTGCTATCATTTCCTAAAAAAAAATGACCAAGTGACAATTTGTTTACGAGAGCAAAGCCATCGATACCATACAAACTGATCAAAATACTGCTCCATTTGTAGTATCGATGTTATGGGATCCTTGCCATCAAACTTCCACATATTGATCTTTGGAACATGGTGGGTCTTTAATCCAACGTTAGATTCTATGAAATCATGATTAACATTTCTTTTGTTCTCATCATGAGTTTCGTCTACTACATTTTCGCCATTGGGAAGCCTTTCTTGTAGCAACTTTCCCAAACCTCCTTTCAAACCTTCCATGTCTTTCTTCAAATCTTCAATGTTTTCTTTCAGTTTTGCTTCTAAACCATTCATCTTAGCTTCCACGCCATCCATCTTAGCTTCCATGCCTTTCTTTAAAACATCCACTTTAGCTTCTGTTACTTTTTGTGAGAGTGAAATTTGTTGCACTTGGTCTCGTAATTTTGATATATCATGTTGCATTTCTTCGTCTTCTTCATGAGTCATGGTAGAGATTTCAGGTTGCTTACTAGGTGTTTCCATTTTATTTCTTCGGGTTGTCAATTATTGATAATTATGCTTCACTATGCCCTTTGAATCACTTCAAACAAATTCTTCAAACCAAACTTATGCAATTTTTCAAAAATACTACACACTTTTTTTCGCTTTGTAGGAACTCGATATTGAATCTGTTTTATCTCTGTAATTTCGGATCTCCAAGGTTTGAAATACTGTCCTGTGGTAGCCCTTTGAGTCCTCTTCCCAACCCCTTTGAGTCCTCTTCCCAACCCTACAAGTCTGATCAATATTGGATTCTCTAAGAAAGAGTTATGCCAAATATCCCACGATGACTTGATTATAGACTAGTTCAATAGAGCGAACTTGTACAAAGTGCCATGTGTCACTGTTTCGACCTTCAGACTTGAAAACGATACACAGAAAATTACAGTCTATCTTATTTTTGTAACTTTTTACGAAATTTCAATCTAATGCTCAGAGAAAGTTATGATGATTTTCCCAAGGCCACTTGTTTGAGATGTAATTCAGGAGCTTGTAAAAACCCTAACTTCCTTGGATCATATCTCCGAAAATATAGAGATACAAGATCTGAAATTCGGACCCAAGGTTCATCAAGATTTTGATACCAAATGTTATGCAACCAGCTCACAAAATAGAAGAAAAGATAGATAAACGACTTCAAAATGAGCTTCTTCGAAGGGGCAACCTCCTTTACATTACACAAATGAACAATTCTTCGATGATACAAATGACAAAACCTCCTTTCTATATATAGGAGTCTAAGGGGTCACAATATAATCAGAACCGACATAAAAATAATAATGTAAGGGCACAACAATAACAATAGTGGGCTTCGATGGGACACAATAATAACAATATGGGGACAACATGGGCACACCAATAACAATAAGTGGCTACAATGACAATAATAATAATAATAAGGGAATACACTAGTATTATAGGGACCTAATAGAAGTGGTAATCAATAAAAAATGAAAATTATGATGCATGTTATTTTTACCAGAATGCCAATAATTTTTACACGTTATAATCTTTTGAGTTTTCTTTAAGAGTATTTTCTGTGCATTTTTGAGGCCTTAGATTCTCATTGTAATTCTTCTTAACCTGTTCTTGCAGGTTGCCCTGTAAGTTTTGAGTTCCAGAATTACACTATAATAACAAGCCAGTGCAAAGGTCCAAATTACACACGGGAGCTTTGTTGTACTGCGTTCACGGAATTTGCATGTCCCTTTGCTCAATATATAAATAATCTGTCAACTGATTGCTCACAAACAATGTTCAGCTACATAAATTTACGTGGAAAGTATCCACCAGGTCTCTTTAGTAATCTCTGTCAAGGAGATAAATATGGTTTATCGTGCGAAGCAGAAGTTCCATCACCAAGCTCTTCTCAGAATGCGAATGCTGCAGGGTCACGTCGGGTCTTGAAAAGTTTCTCAGTGTTTATCTGGGTTTTATTAATCAACTTATTCCCAATTTGGTATTTACAATCGTGAAATTGTTGACATATATTTGTGTTTCACTTTTTAGTAGTTTTGTTCCTAGTAGAAACTCATGGTATTATTTCTATTCACTTGTCATAGATTTGCATCTGATTTGCCTTTCCTTCAGAAAGGCAATAATTAACCCCTCGTTCAGATGTCAACAGCGTTTCAATTTCTGGTATTTATGTCTATTGAAAAATGAAATGACTCTAGGGTGCTTGTCTCATTTTCGGTGCATTTGTGAAGCTAATTTGATCAAACGTTTAGGGTTAGGCTATAGCATTTGCTGAAGTGGTGAATCCCTCCTTGGCTGATTTCAGAGTCATTGATTTGAACATGATATACCCCAATATGTATTGCAGAGTTATGTGGAAAACAAAGGCCGTGATTTCCGTTTGCAAATGAAGATTTGCCTATTATTTAATGCTTGCTGCTTGCTTGATGGATATGGGCTCAAATTTTCTTTGGAAGTGAGGGACTTCCCTGATACTACCTTTGTTAGACATTAGCATTGTTGAGTTATGTGGAAAACAATGGCCGTGATTTCCTTTCGCAAATGAAGATTTGCCTGTTATTTAATGCTTGCTGCTTGCTTGATGGATATGGGCTCAAATTTTCTTTGGAAGTGTGGGACTTCCCTGATACTACCTTTGTTAGACATTAGCATTGTTGGGATTCATTTTCAGTCTTTGAAAGGGATTCATTTTCAGTCTTTGAAAGGTGGCAAGCAGTTCGGATGCCCCTCTTTGATATTTGGACTATCATACGTTAGAACTACAAACTAGCCACTTAAAGTTTTTGAGGTTGCCTCAAAATTTCCAGTGCCAATGTTGGTTATAATATTTTTTACTTCTGGTTGACAAAGCAGGTAAAGGTGAGATTTTGAGTTGTTTTCCCGTGAAGGATGCAGAAAACAAAGTCAAAGTTATCATTGATAGCCTAAAGTTGGAGAGCACTCCTTTGACTCAACATGTTTTATTCTCTGTGAAAGTGATAAGACCAACAATTTGAGATGGCTGCATTATGACATGATCCTTATTGTGACGAGTTATCAATTCCATAATGTCTCCTTTGGAAAAACACGCATGTCTACCATAGTAATTTTCCATAAAAGCAAACTAGAAAATTATTGGGTTCTCATATTCTGATATTTCTGAAACCTATAAATTTATTGTAATCTACTCTGCAACCTTTTTTGCCATGACGTTTGAATATAAAGAGCAACAAATAGTTTGATCAGTATCAACTCCTTTTTGTTTGATCAGCATAAACTCCTTTTTGGTGACGCGCAGCAATAAAAATGCAGAAATGGATATTTAAATTGGGAATATCATACCTGCGAAATTTGTTATGGGCTAGGGTATGCACTCCTTTTGGAATATTAAAATTTAAAACTGGTTTTTTACAAGCAACCGAGAAATTATGCAGTAATCTATACTATGATGTGCTTCTCAATCTGGTTCTATGATCCCATATCGTTTGAGAAAACCACATCCTTGAATTTATCAACATGTCAAGTACTCCCTAAATTTATCAACATTCCAGATCAGGAAATCCCCATATAATAGATCAAAATATCAAGAGAATTTGTCGTTTGCAGCACTAAAATTGATTGAATGCATCTTAAGAAAAGCTAAGATTGTTATGGTTCCTTAATCTGTTGCAATATTACAACTCTTGTTTAGGGGGGTGTATCTTTGAGAGTAAAAAAAAGAACTTATTGAAAGTATTAGAGAATTTTCAATTAAACCACAACAAAAGTTTATACGAATCAAAAAGTGGCTGTGCCAAAGCTAGCGGCAACACAGGGATGATAGTTTCAGGATAGCTTTAAGATTGAACAGAATACCAGACAATTTACTAGATCTTCTAGTAGCCTTACTAAAAAGGAATTACAAGATTTCTTACAAGTGAGTTGTTTCACAAAAGTGACCAAGAAGCATACTACACAGAAATACATAGGCAATTTCAGTTCTGGGCACTTCCTTGAGCTTCTTTATCTTTAACATGAAGGAGCTTGGTTCCTCTATGCCCATAGGATCTCTCTTTTGGATGACAGAGTCCTCCTCTATTGGTCCTGGTTGGAGGGAAAGATTTTTGGATGCCAAGGAGAGTGTGTCCATGTGCTGAGTGACAAAAAGAAGTCTGAGTTGGCTATACTTTGATTTTCAGTCCTCTATTGCCGCCGAAGAAGATGCTGCATGATAGTGACATTGTCTGAAGCATTTGCTTGCTCAAGCACCGTTAATTTGGTGGAGATTGTGACCAGTGCGTTACTGGCTGTCTGGTTGATTCCCTCCTGTTGCTGTAGCATATTTATCATTTCCTTTGCTGTTAGGATCCCCATTTTCAGTTTGTTATACAACTATAGACCAAAGCAAGCAAAACAAACACTGGAGAGAGAGATAATGTTTGAATTGGCAACTAGGGCCAAACTCCACACGGGTCATCTTATTTATGATAGTTGATATTTTTTTTTGGATTCCTCTCTCCGAGAGGTGTAGGATTGATCTAAAGATATCCGATTCTGACATGTACAAATGAAGTTTGAATTTATTTTGATTATGGTCAAATTGTCAAGGTTGGTCAACATGAAGCCCAGCAGTCATTTCTATTCATCCTCAATGTTTGTTATGCCTTAGTCTCATTTGACACACTCATCTTCACACTTTTCTCTCTTTCCTCATTGAATGGGTATGGATTTTTGGGCCTTTCTCTTTCCACATGTCCGAAATTTCAGGAGAGCGAAATTTCAGGAGGCTGAAATTCCAGGAGACTGAATTTCTGGACAGTTTGACCAAGTGTTGACCAGCGTTGACTGTAGCTAGCGCTGACCGCAGGTGTGCTGTTTGACTAGACTTTGGCTGGGCTGAATTTGACTGTTTTGAGGGCTGTTTTATCTTGCTGTTTGGAGGCCGAAGTTGACTGAAATTGACCGATTTGTTGAGGTTCAAATCTGCCTTGTTGACGAATGTTGATTTTTTTAGTTAGAGCTTTTTCGCTGTTGTTATAAATGATCAGATTCGTAAATTGTACTATCTCTCTCTGCCGAACTATTGAAGACTAAAAGAAGATTTGATCAAGGGTTTCCCCACATTGGGGTTTGTTCATGGCTGGCGTCACATCTTATGTCCTCTTGTCTTGGCTTGTCTTCTACTGTTTATGTTTATGTTCTATCTGCATTTTACTATCATGTTGATGTGATTGTTAATCTGAATATTGACACTGGGCTAATAAATAATTTGAAGTAAAATTACTCTAAAGCATAGAACATACCATTGTTGCCTATAATTAACAGATAACCACATCGAGAGTGACTGAAACTCAAGCTAAGAAGTCAAAGCGGAGTAATGAAAGTTAGAAACAAGCCAGGGCTTTCAAAACGATAAAGATATAAAAAGAAACCACAGGTTACTTGGTCAAAGACGTTAATGTATCTCGCATAGAGGCCTAGAGGAAAATGACGACCACAAATTGAGCCTAGGGAAAGGCTTGTTGTCTGACAAAACGAAACCCACAGTTGCCACTGAAAATCTGAGGAGTCCATTTGTTTGGACAGGATTCCACAATAACCAGGGAGACATATCCTTGAATACTAGATCCCTGAATACTATACCCCACAATAGCTAGACAAACTCGTGAAAAATCAAACCATATAAACCATTGAAACCTCATAATCACATACGTCATGTAGGAGCTTAGATTACATTGAATAACCATGAGTGATTTGAGGTGAAATGAGTGAGAGGTGTGGGAATGCCTTGAGTCACTGCTCGAAACATTAACTTGCCATCTATTTGCCTACATGAAGGTTGATTGACGTGACAAAACGTGATTACACTTAACCCCATTGACTAAGGGAATGTCTACTCAACAACTTAGGGTGCTAGAGAAGTGGCCATCTTAGCTCAATGATTGACTTTAGTGTTCAAGTCTCTCCTTATCTAGAAAAACAAGATTTGGTCAAAATGAATTAAGAGTTTTTTGATCTATAAGGTATTGCAAACATAAATTGTTGAGAACCCAAGACGTTTGTAGATTAGGTTTGATTTCTCTTAACTTGATAATTACTTGTGAATGTTTGTTGGTTTTTTATTAAATGTATGTTCTTTTCATCAAACAATTACCAAGAATGTACAAAACATGAAGATCGCAAAGAGACAAAGGACATAACAAATTAGGCATCAAGCCAAGGCAAAACCCCACAAAGGTGAAAACCCGAGAAATCCTCTTCTTCTAGAATAAGATCAACGTGAGATGTCTAGGACCCAAGACCAAGACCAAGACTTCTGCAAAATCCCAAGTCAACCCTCTTCCAAGTCACCTTTAACCAAGTTAAAGTCAACAAAGTCAATGTTGGTCAAACTTCTGAAAATTTCAGACTTGTAGTGACAGCTAAATTTCGGCCCTGAAGTGGCCTCAGAAATTGCAGGAATTTCGCATGTATGACCAGAAACTAGGGCATAAAACAAGAATTTCTCTCCTTTGACTTTGCTTTCTTTGCTTTGACTTTTGTTGATTTTATTCTTCTTGCATAGAAATCGAAGTGATGGATGAGTAAGTGAATGGGGTTGAACTGCCTTGTATTTATACATGTCTAGGAGGTCGAATCGCTGTCTTTTTAGGCCGACTTGTCCAAGGAGGGTTGTCTTGGTCTGTGGATGACAATAATTTTCTTTTTTTTTACAGGGATTCCAAATGGGACTTTGACTCAATTATATTTCTTTCATTCTTGATAAATTTTCTTTTGACTCGATAAACCTTATAAGCATGAAGAACATGCTTTGATTAGAAATAAATAATAATAATGAATATAATAAATACGTCAATAGTACATATGAATTACATTATGAAAACCAACACTGGTTACATTTCCAACATAAACTTGGGTTTAAAAGATTAAAAAATTTGCAAATATGGAAAATTGAAAAATTGAAAAGATAAATTAAAAAAAATTAAGAAAAATTAGAAATAGCTATACTTTGATCTTTTATCCACACCAAAACCAATTTTTCACACATTATTTGCGATCTTTTATCCACACCAAAACCAAATTTTCGCACATTATTTGCTTTTGAGCATGAAGTTTGGTAACTATCATAAATATTTTGGCAAATAGTTCAATCCAAGATTTAAAAAAAAAAATATTCTTAATATGTATCGTATATGAATTTATATAACAAATAAATACATCAAAATTTAAGATTGTTAAATATTTTGAAATGTGTCATATATGAATTATATAACAAATAAATACATCAAAATTTAAGATGGTTAAATCATACAAAGAACATGAGTGAAAGCATTGGTTGGCCAAAGGTAAAAATGCCAACACGAGTTCAGGTCTCGAAAGGAAGGACTTAACATGATGTCCTCGCATTACGAGCTTGGGCCTCCACAAAACTACCAAATATCTTGATAGAGTGCACGGAGGTCAACTTGTAGGGGTATATATCCAATTCTTGCTTATGCTCCACGAATCCCCGAGAGCAAGCACAGTAGATCTTCATTGAAAGTAAATTTACAACGATGCTTTCATAGAAAACAAATTGCAACCAAATGAATTAATAGTTAAAGGAGTTTGTAGTTGTACATCTCTGTCCAAGTGTTAGCTAAAAAAAGGGAATGCAATTCACCTTGAAACCTGCCCAAAATATCTAGGCATGTTGGCATTTCCACAAAACATCATGAACCTAGTTTTGGAAACCTTATTGATGTTGGCATTTCCAAGAAATATCATGAACCTAGTTTGATGAAGCTAATTTGATCACAATGATGGAAGCAAAAGTTCCATCACGAGGCTCTTCTGAGAATGCGAATGAGGCTCTTTTGAGAATGCGAACGTTGCAAGGTTACATTGGGTCATGAAAAGTTTCTCAGTGTATATCTGGCTTTTATTAATCAACTTATTCCCAATTTGGTACTTCCATCGTGAAATTGTTGACGGATATTTATGTTTCACTTTAATGGAAACTCATGGTATTATTTCTATTCACCTGCCATAAATTTGCATCTAATTTTCCTTTCCTTTAGGAAGGCAATAATTAATCCCTCGTTCAGATGTCAACAATGTTTCAATTTATTGCATTTATGAAAAATAAAATGACTCTAGAGTGCTTGTCTCATTTTTGGTGCATTTGTGAAACTAATTTGATCAAACTTTTAGGGGATAGGTTATAGCATTTGCTGAAGTTGTGAATCCCTCCTTGGCTGATTTCAAAGTCATTGATTTAAACATGACATCTATTGCAAAGTTATGTAGTTTGGCAAACAATCCTTGAAGTAGTCACCACCCTAGACTTTATGTTTAAAAGAGGCAAGAGCCTTCAAAATTCACTAACACCTACTCAATGAGCGTTCTATTGGATCTCGAAGTCATTGTAGTTTGAGTGCCTAACCAATTTCTCAAGATCCTTTATCTCATAGATATAAATAGGCTTCCCACTCCATCTCTAATCCCTTTACATGGGGCCTTTCTCATGCAACTATGTTATATATAAGCAACTCGTAGGAATCATATGGAAAAGTCCCTCTAAAACAACATGGCCAAAGCCAAAAAACTTTTGAGCACAATTAAGAGACCTCCATGTGTACCATTGTAGAGTGTTTGATGCCACAAAACCTTTGAAAAAAAAATCTTTTCAAGCCAACCTTTTACTTGCATATTTTGGTGAGAAACCAAGCTAAACCCTTGAAAATTGGAATGCCTAGATTGGTTAGGTGGTTAGATCTCAAGATTCCTAAAGGACCCTGCAATTGCTAATTAAGAATATCTATGTGGTTTGTTTGCCAACCTGCCTATCTCTTATTGGGCATAATTGAATTTGGGATTGAAAATGGCTTCATGTTATTGATAATTTCACAATGTTAAAAAGTGCTTTCATTTGCCTAAGCATGTTGAGTCCATTGAATGTGGTGCTATATTTATCCTTGCTAAGGGGCATCCCCTTCCATTTCATATATAACCTATCTTTTGACAACAACCATTCACGGGGATCTTATATTTGGGAGGCCCAAACTTGCAAGGGCTTGTGGTAAGGTATATATGCCCCAAGCCACTCAAGGGAGCCCCTTTCTCCCTCTCTCTATATACTCAAAGAAATCTTTGGAGCATACACTCCAAAGCTTTGTATATTGATTGGAAGGGAAATAGTCATGATGAGTAGTACACATGTTTTAATGTTAAGGTTCCATCCAAGGTTTGTAGTTCATCTAGGGGTTGGAAAGTTGGGCTCACATAGGAATATTCTTTCCAATTTTGTCCAAGATTTACATCCATTGATGCACAAGAGGAACTAGCAAGCTAGAAGGGATGCCCAAATACCAAATGATCACTTAAGGCTTATGTGCTTCTTATTTTAAATCTATTAGTGTGTGGTTCTTATTTTTGGAAAAATATTGTAATTGGAAGATTTATATTGATAAAAAGATGCAAAAAAGCTATAGGTACAAAGATAAAAGCTAAAAGATATTTCCATGGTCTATTTCCAAGGCTTAGTAACTCCAAATCAAAATCTACTAGCTTAGTTTGCCAGATACCCAAAATAATTACATTCCAAAATTTCTTGCATGAGTATATTCACACAAGTTGGTTGCATACCAATTAAAAAAACAATACATGATTATATTGGATTATGAGCCCCAAGCCACTTAAGGGAGCCCCTTTCTCCCTCTCTCTATATACTCAAAGAAATCTTTGGAGCATACACCCCAAAGCTTTGTATATTGATTGGAAGGGAAATATTCATGATGAGTAGTACAAATGTTTTAATGTTGAGATTCCATCCAAGGTTTGTCGTTCACCTAGGGTATGGAAAATTGAGCTCACATAGGAATATTCTTTCCAATTTTGTCCAAGATTTACATCCATTGATGCACAAGAGAAACTAGCAAGCTAGAAGGGATGTACAAATACCAAATGATCACTTAGGGCTTATGTACTTCTTATTTTAAATCTATTAGTGCGTGGTTCTTATTTTTGGAAAACATTGTAATTGGAAGATTTATATTGATAAAAAGATGCATAAAAGCTATAGGTACAAAGATAAAAGCTAAAAGATATTTCCATGGTCTATTTCCAAGGCTTAATAACTCCAAATCAAAATATACTAGCCTAGTTTGCGAGATACCCAAAAGAATTACATTCCAAAATTTCTTGCATGAGTATATTCACACAAGTTTGTTGCATACCAATTAAAAAAAACAATACATGATTATATTGGATTATGAGCCTGACTTCTTATCACCATTGGTTCGGATGTTGATGGAGATTTCTTGTTTTTGCTCCATTAACGTCCAAACTTCTTTGCATTTGTTGGAGTCTTTGCTATTCCTAACATTCTTGAATTACTTTGAATTAGTGGTTTTGCCTTTTCTTCTTCAAGTGCCTCAATTTTCTCAACCTAATATTCCCAAATTTTCATTAGTCATTGACTTAACTGACTCTATGTACCCTGCCTCGAATCAAGAGAGACAAACTCCTCTTTATTTGGGCTCTAAGTTACCATTTCTTATTGTATTGATTTTAGTTGTACAAGAGAATCTGCTTGTGATTGCATTCTATTGGATTGCAAGATTAGTTAATAATCTTCCTTAGAGTTGACCTACCAAGTTGATTTCTATTGATGCTTCCTATTCTTCCTAGGCACTTTGGGGTGTTGTGTTGTAACATGTCCTATTTCAAAACAATCTCTACATCACAAAGAAACTCCCTCATAATCCAACTTCTAAGATTAAGAATAATTTTTTTCTTGTAAAATTAATTTATGGTTGAAACCCTTTGTCGAGTCCATTTCTACACATATTCAGGCATATGTTGATATGCTATTCCTCTTAGTTTCATGACTTGCAAAATGTAAATATCCTAGAGCTGAACAATAGCTTGAAGAGAGGGGAAACTTCAAAAATATGAGGGAAAATTTGGGAGTCTCATCCAAACAAAAGTTGATGAATGAATATTACTCAAAGGATTGAAAAAAAAGTCTAGGGTTTCATCCACAAACATGAGTTTCCTTGAAATTTCAAACCTAAATTAAGATTTAGATCCTTATCTTCTTCAATGTCAAACTCAATAATGAAGAAACCCTTTGCACATGGATGAATGAAAGTTATAAATATAGTTATAACTTCTAGTTATAAATATTAGCTAACCATGTCCAAAAGCGGTTAAAGAAACATACCAAACAAACGTGTCTGAAATAATATGTCTTCTTCTACATCTTGCCCGATGGAAATGGTTAATGATGAAGTTCTTGTTATCACTTAGAGGAAACTTAACTACGGGAAAACCTCTAAGGTAACCTCGAACCTCTTTGAGGTTGAAAGCTGGCCCTTCAACCTAGAGATGGATCTCTCCTTAAAACACAACCACTCTAGGTCACTGTAGTAGTAGGTTTTACACTTTAAGCTCTATGGCCAAATCTAGTTTGTAAGATGAAATTTGGTTGGGTTGTATATAAAAAATGCCATTGGGCATGGAGTCTAGTTTTATCAAATGATGCTATAGATCTAATGAGCAGGACACAAAAAACAGGATAACAATAACTCCTTTGACAGTTTGAGAAATTTGGAAGAAGAAAACTGAAAACAAAACATAATTATATTTGATAGAAGCAACAAATACTAATGACTGAGAAATACGAAAAATGAGCATGAATGAATCCCAATCTCAAAAACTAAAGTTTCTAGACATGAAGAAGATTTTTCATAAACAGAGAAATAACAGACATGGAACTACAACACATGAATTTTCTGCAAATGCTCATCAAAACTGCGATATATTTAAGATCTGCTCAAATACAACAGAATGATAATATTTTTACAATAAAAGCCAACATTTTTCCATTCTTAAAAAATTGTCTTTATAGACATTACATCAACTGATCACAAGATTATAGTTTCAAACTTAATTACAATAATACCAAAATATAAAAATATTCTAAGTGCATGCATATGGAGAATATTTTTAACTACATTAAGTTTTCTCTAAAATAAAATATCTGCTAGAAAACACGCTAAAATATAGGCTAAGAAAAGCATCTTCACAATATCTTCCTCAAAAATAGAAACAAGTCCATCACTGATAGAATTGATTCCTCGTTGGTAAACAGGTCCCTTTGTAAACAGGTTCAATCCTTCGCCAAAAACTTCTTTTCTGTTAGAGTTCCTTTTCCCTTGGGTTTCCTAGTGAAATTCACCGATACTGTCGTTGTGAGCTTTTTTGGTTTCCAGTGTTGAATATTTCGCTTACAAAATGACTATCAACATTTCCCCTCTGCCCTTTTTATAGAATTCGCCGACAATGGGAATGTCAACATTTCTATTTCCAAAATTCGCTGACAACGGAGATGTTAGTGCTCCTCTTCAAAATTGCTGACCATAGAGATGTCAACTCCTATTCTTGAAAATCACTGACAATGGGGATGTCAACCCCTGCTTCTTTCAAAATCATTGACAATGGTAATGTCAGCTTGTGCTTATTTCAAAATCATTGACAATGGGAATGTCAACTACTTCTTGCTCTGCTATATGTAAAGACGTTGTTAAGCACACAATCAGCGATAAAGCCAAAATCGCTGTTTCTTAAGCATAACCAAAATTTTCAAAATTACCCCAAGCCTCCTAGCCGAGGGCGTTGGCTGCTTTTAGAAGCACATCCACCTTTGTTTCTTTCTTTTCCTTGTCTCCATAGGACCTTTTCCTTTACTTTCTTTGCCTCTGCTCTTTTTAGAGTCTACAATCTTCTTTTTATTGGTGATAAGGTCCTTCTATGGTAGATTATCTACATCAATTACCTCCTTGGCCAATTCTGGATTGCTCTCAACTTTATTTTAAACCTTAATTTCTTTGTTGGCCTTGTATGGGGTCTTTTGCCTCATTTAAAAGTTTCAAACAATGTCTCTTTAGCTTGGGTCTCAACTTCGGCCTTTTTTCCTTTAATGATCTTTGGCATAGTTGTGTTTGCATGGGAGGCTTCAACAGGTGAACTCATGGCCCGAGGGAACTGATAGCAGAAGGTAAGATTACAGGGGATGCAGGGTTTGGTTTACTAAGCATATCACTCTTTCTTTAGTAAACTTTGGGGATTTTAGGGCCAGAGGATGTAGCAGGGACCTCTGTGTCTTTTTGGCTCAGAGTTGGCTCAATAAGGGTTGTTTCTTGAGTCTTTTTCCCCTATTTAACAATTTTCTTCTGTCCTCTTTGAGATTTAGGGGGTTGAGGTTGAAAACCTCCCCAAAATAGGAAGTGGCTCCAGGTTCTTCCTAACTTGGAAAACTGGTTTTCAATTGGCAGTTTAATGAGGGATTTATGGTAGACAAAATGGGGATAAGGGTTGGTTCTAGCTCTGAAACGAGCTGCCATATGCCTGAGACTCTCCAACAAATAGAAACAAGTGTTCATCTTAACCCGACTGACTAAATGTGAAAGAAAATGGAGTGATAGAGATTTACCTGGTTGAACCTTCCCTCACATAGGAAGTCCTGTTGAATTATGCGAAGCAGGCCGTGCCATTTATCCTGTAGCCAGTCCCTCCGAACCTCGGTTCTCCAATTATGATTCCTGAACTCTTCCTTCAGAAAGAAGGGCACATCAACTCCTGCCAACACATGGCTTCTAAAAACTCGTTCCCCGTCTGCTGGAAAGGATGTGGCCTTTGAAATTAGGTGTTTTGTAACAGAGAAGGAGAGTCCACCGAATTCAACCCGGTTTCCATCGAAATTCTGAGCAAATGAATGAGCCACGTCATCGTGGTAGTTGGTGCAACGGTGGAAGAACTCATTCCAACTGGCCTGCTGAAACTGCTGTTGGATATCCGAATAAATCTCCAATAGATCCGGTGCTTTGGGCTTGACTCGGTCAACCTCACTGCCTTTCCCCATCGTAGAATTTATTTGGAAATTAAAACACTGGGATTTGATCCTAGATCTTTGCGGGAGAAGCCGGATGAAATCTTGCTAGTCGTTACCAATTTCACAGCAAAATAACCAAACTTACAAACCAACTCATAAATTTACAATGTGAAATGAGTTTAATTGGTGGAGAGGGGAAATCATTACAATTTCGGAGAAATCATTACATTTTAAACCATGATTAATCGATATATAATATACTGATGGCAACCAAAAATCAATGATTTAACATTACACTTACCCGTGGCACACTTGCAAACCTCATCATTGCCGTTGATGTGGTCAGCGTAAATCCAAAATTTAAATTTGAAATTTGTTTTTGGCATTGATAGTCGACCTGTCAATTATATCGGAAATGCTGATAAACCCGTTGTCAACGAATTTCTTCAGAAAACATTTATAGGAACATTAAAGCATTGATAGCCCCACTATCGATGATTTCCCTGTTTATTACAACTAAAATGCTGGCAATGAAACTGTCAATGTAAGAGCTATCACTTGAATTTCTAGAAGTTGCATCTGTGAGGCCACTTGTGAATGGCACATTAGGAGGCCTATACATCGTTGTCTGATGCCTCAAATTTCCAACAAAAGCAAACACTGACCCATCATCACCATGGAAGAGCACAAGAAGGACTGGAAGGCCTTAGATGAGCATGAGAGAACTTTGCATGTGGCTAAGGTTAAACATTAGCTATGGTTGCCTTGCATAGGAGAGGCATCTTGCTTTCATACATTTCCATGGTAGGGGTTATATTTCCAAATACAAAAGCCCATTTTTTTCTTCTGAGTAGAAATTTCCCCATTGACATCTAGAAAGGTTTCCAAGCATAACATCATCCCCTTCACATAGTGTTGGGTCAGTTGTGGTGTTAAGGTAGAATTATATGCAAAGTGGACATTAAGGAGTTGGTTACTATATAATAAGAAGATATCTTTGATATTCCCTTACATGCTTACAACTTCCAACCGGTAACCAAGAACATCCACTACAATTACATAGAGTGTTTTGACCCCAGGGGGGAATATATTGAGTTAAATATATATGCCTTGATCCAAGGTGGGGCATCTATGGGGTTAAATGTACATGTAGTATGTAAATGTGTATGTAATAGGATCATCCTAATAATGAAGGGACAAAATGTGCAATATGTGGATAGGTAAATATAAAGATAATGTATTCATTATGGATGAGATATGGATGTACGTATGCATTGGGGTATTTGGAGGAGTTTATCCTATTATTATATGTATTAAAGTTGTGCTCCATGCTCACATTGTTGTACACAGTGTGTGCTTCTGTTTTTTATGTCTTTGGATATGAACACTTGGTATCATTATTGAAAAAAGTCAGCAAGAAATTCTCAATTTGATTTTACCTTGATTAAATTGAGAAAATTCGAATTTCCACATAAGTAGACAACTTGGATGATGTTAACTTGTGTGACATGGCTTGTGTCACCCAATTTACTCAATAAATTGGAGTTGGAGGAGTTAGAGTTCATTTAAGCATGTGTGATTGCTAATTTGTCGAAATCAAGGTCAATTATCTAAGGTTGTTTTCAGTTAAACTAGTTCTGACTGTTGGAGGAACTAGTGGAGGGTTGTTGGGACATGGTCCCCTGCAGTAAATTTTGTAAAAGTTCTTGTTATTATTGTAAAGTCTCCACAATTTGAGGAGCGGGGCGCGTAGCTTGATAGGAGTCAAAAGGGATTTAGGAAGGTGCCCCTTAGTTTTTTAGGAGTTCAATTTTTTTGTGACCCGCCCATGGTTCGCGGACCATGGTATGATATAAAAATGAGTCATAGAGAGTTATGAGAGATATCAAGAATCAATCTATGATTGAATGATCTTAGTAAGAGGAGTCGGTTTTCTGTACTTAGGCAAAGGGGAAGGATCCTGCAACTGTGTGTGCGGAGACCTTCGTAAGTCCGCAGCTGAGTGCGCGATCCCCTGCAGCTGTGTACACAGGGTTGAAAGAGTCTGTAATTGAAGATCTAAGCATAATAAAGGTTGTTTTGGAGCATTATCTGTGTATATGTGTGTTAACATTTACTTTTGAAATTACTGTATGTTCGCTTTGTTTACTGAGTTTATCATGGAAAGTACTTAATAAGTGTGCGTAAATGTTAGATCTATTTATTTGCATGATGTGATGAATGTTTAGAACAATCGGCGAAGGGTTTGAACCTATTAATTGTTAGTTACTGTAATTTCCAGGTTTTAAGGGTTAGGGTTCGTGAAGGTCGGAATAAATCCCTAGGAGTATAAAAAACACATCACAAAGTGCTTTGGATGCAGAAACCTAGTTCTAGCATCCCCCAATACTACCTCGGGTGAGACTACAGCCTGCGCTATGAGGGTTGTTTCCGAAAGGGCCAGTAGTGTAGGGTTTTGTTGGTTAGCGCAACTAACTCTGAACCTAGATCCAAGCTCCCTCAAGCCAACAAATGGTTCTCTTGCCAGGACTGAGATCTATCTAAGGGATGTGTGATGTGGCATAAGTGGATACCAAGTGTTGATTTGGGGTAGCATCGGATGTGCTCTAGCCATGAACATTGGTGGAGAGGCTAAAGCACATGAGATCTCCAAGGCCCAAAAATGGTTTGGGCAAAATATAACCAGTTTGGGAGATATTAAAATAATTAATATTTTTGATGGAGTTCCTAAGTCTAAACTTAGGAATAATAAAATATTAATGTGAATTAATATAAAACTGGGTTAGAATGGTCCAAAAGTCATGGATCAAGCCAAATCTAATCTTAGCCATTGATGGACCAATGAGAGAAGTATAAGAGGAGGCTTAAGGGTCAGTTGGAGAACACACCAAGAGAGATCAAGAACTCGATTTTTTGGGTAGGGTTTGCTGAGGAAATTGAGTGAGTGATCTGAGTTGCAGCTGAGGGGCAGTGAATACATAGCAGAGAGATAGAGTTAGTACCAGAAGGATCAACGCAGACCCTAGGAGAGGTTGGCGTAGATCCATCTAGAGGCCACGTAGAGGCAGCCAAGCGCTGCTTAGAGCCAGAGAGGGCCAACGTGTGAGACACAGAGGCTGACGCAGAACCTAGAGAGGTTGACACTGGGCCAGAGAGGCTGACGCTGGGCCAGAGAGGCTGACACAAAGCCTAGAGGTAGCGCTGGGAGAATTTTGTGGGACAGACTGGGAGCTGGAGAGCCCGATAGGGTGACGCAGTCGCTATCAGAGTGACGCAGAGAAACAAAAACTACATTGTTGCTGTGGGATCATTCATCTGGTGATTTAGCCGGAATATCTGGCTCTGACTGAGAGGTACTACTGCCGAGGGTATTCTCTATTGGGTGAGCCATTTCTGGCACCCAGGTTGTATTATGAAATTGCATGATAATAAAACCCTCTGAATAGCTGCACCGTTTTCCCGCATTGGGTTTTTCCAGGGACATTAGTAAAAAAATAATGGCGTCACTTGTGTGCTTGTTTACTTTCAGTTGCTGATCTGTATGTGTTGATACTGTGCTTGTATTTATTTTCAGTATTTACATGGTAAATAACTTGTTAAGTAATTGAACAAGTAGGAAGAAATAAACCAGATAGCATAGGAAGAATTTCTAACGGGTTAAACTTAGAAATTCCATCATGGTATCAGAGCGTGGTTGTAGATCACAGGATAACTGAAGGCATCAGATGAGCAGAGCAACAACAACAGAAACAACTATCTCGAGTGACAAAATTTGTTCCGAGCAGAAAGCAACAAGGAAGGGGTGATGCAGAGAGCCTGCGTCATCAGTTTGAGCTAGGAGGAGGATCAACGCTGAGGCAGAGAAGAGTAGACCTGACCTACGCAGTGCTCAGTCATCTTTCTCAATCAGGAAGGATCGACGTTGTGGCTAGGAGGTGCATATTTTGCTGGTGCCTAGATTGCGCAGAGCCTAGAGGCTCAGACCTTGAGATTGCTAAGGCATATGAGGCTGTGGGTAAGTTGCGGTGCGAAGCTGGTGGGGTATTGTGGTCAGAACAATACCTAATAGGGCAAGACCAAGGAGGAGGGAGTTTCTGCCAAGGGTTTCTAGCCAATAAATCCAGATCAGTGGTGTAGTTGCACAAACGATTGGAGTGGGGCATCTCGACATTGGCAGAGGGGTTTCCAGAAGGGAAATTGAGGCTCAGAGGGAATCAAACCGAGAATTTCCAGATGGGAAGTTGAGAGGCTCAGCAAGAGTCAATCAGAGGACTTCCAGGAGGGAAGTAGAGGGACTCGAAAGAGGAGCAACAAAATGACAGTGAATGGGTTGAGAGATCAGGATAGACTGGACGGAGCTTCCAACTTCGTAGTCTGGAAGGCCAGGATCTTGTCCATTCTAGACAGGTATCGCATCAAGCACTTCGCCTTGAAAACGATAGCGATCCCAGTTGACCCAACTAAAAATGAGAAGTACGAAGAGGCAATGGCCAGGGCTAAATGCATCATCCTTGACGAGGTCAAGGATCATGTGGTACCACATATTGCTGAGAAGGGTACAAAAAATGAGATGTGGGATGCTCTGAAGAAGTTGTATCAGCATACTTCCGTGCAGAGGAAGAATCTTCTAGAAAATCAGCTGCGGTCATACCAAATGCAGAGGGGAGAGCAGATAGATATATTCCTTAGGCGATTGACAGACATCCGGGACTGGCTGACTTCCATAGGGGCCACACCGGATGAGGAGATGTTGGTGAGGACCGCACTGAACACAGTCTCAAGGGACTGGGAGGTATTTTTCCAGAGCTTATTAGGCTGGTCGAACCTTCCAGATTGGGAGGAACTGTGAGTGGATCTTCGCCAGAAGAGATTAGACAGCTAACCAAGGCAGGGAGTAGTGGTAAGGGGGTCAGAATCAAGAAAGAGGAAGAGGAGGATGCTGCTCTATCATTTGCAGGAAAGCAGGAGAAATGGAGAAGAAGGACCTCTCCAAGGTCAAGTGCTTCCACTGTGGGGAACTGGGTCACTATGCGAACCAATGTCCAAGGAAGAAGAGCAAGGGAGAGGCTTTTGCGACCAAGGAAACGCCAACGAGGGTGGAGAAATAAGTGGAGATAGATGATGACTGTGCCATGAGTGCTCATGCGCCACTTGAGAGGAAGTGGGGAGACACCGAGCTGTAGTCAGATGGACTACAAGCAATGAGGGGTAGGATCCTCGAGGTACCCAACCTCTTGGATTATACCATGCTACGGGAGCCCCGAAGAGGAGTAGCAGGAATGACATATGTCGGTAGAGACAGATGCGGATGGAGTGACAGAGGGTGCTACAGTGCAGGAGTAGCGTGAGGCAACAATGCGAGATACATGGAGTTGTTGCAGCAGCACAAAGGTCAGTAGAGGGAGCACTTGTCAACGATAGAGGGAGATTCAACATCAGGAGTGTTTCTAGCCTGACAGAGATGTCAGAGTTGGGAGGATCAGTTACTTACTTCTCAGTAACTGAGTTGCAGTGCAACGACTAGCAGTGGTAGTGCTATGGGCAACACAATGCAACATGATGAGAGGGGATGCAATGCAGATGCAACAATGGCAGTGGCAGGGCCATGGGAAGCAGCATGGATGTAGAGGGAGCTGTCGTACGGATGCAACAGTGGCAGTGGTAGGATCATGGGTAGAAGTACATGATGCAATAGTGCAGAGGATGTTGAGCGGGGAGGCCTAGCATCCGCACACGGACCGATGCTGGATGATCAGGGTGATACTCAGTGAGGATTATTACTAGAGCACAGTCCTCGCTAAGAGGGAATGTTTATTTTGGGTAGCATCGGATGTGATCTAGCCATGAAAATTGGTGGAGATGCTAAAGCACATGAGATCTCCAAGACCCAGAAATGGTTTGAGAAAAATCTAACCAGTTTGGGAGATATTAAAATAATTAATATTTTTAATGGAGTTCCTAAGTCTAAACTTAGGAAAAATAAAATATTAATGTGAATTAATATAAAACTGGGCTATAATGGTCCAAAAGTCATGGATCAAGCCAAATCTAATCTTAGCCATTGATTAGAGATTTAATCTCGACCGTTGATGGACCAACGAGAAAAGTGTATGAGGAGGCTTGAGGGTTAGTTGGAGAACACACCAAGAGAGATCAAGAACTCGATTTTCTGGGGCAGGGTTTGCTGAGGAAATTGAGTGAGTGATTTGAGTTGCAGCTGAGGGGTAGTGAATACATAGTAGAGAGGCAGAGTTAGTACCGGAGGATCAATGCATAAGTCGAGAGAGGTTGACGCAAAGCCAACTAGATGCCTCGCAAAGGCAGCTAGAGGCCACATAGAGGCAGCCAAAGGCCACACAAAGGAAACCAGGATTTGTGTAGAGCCAGAGACGACTAACGTGTGAGACACAGAGGCTCTAGAGGCTGATGCAGAGCCCAGAGAGGTTAACGCTGGGCCAGAGAGGCTGACGCTGAGCCAAGAGGCTACGCTGGGAGAATTTCATGGGATAGACTGGGAGTTAGAGAGCTGGATAGGGTGACACAGTCCTTATCAAAGTGACACAGAGAAGCATAAATTGCATTGTTGATGTGGGATCATTCATCTGGTGATTTAGCCAGAATATCTGTCTTCGACTGAGAGGTACTACTACTGAGGGCATTCTCTGTTGGGTGAGCCATTTCCGGCACCCAGGTTGTATTCTGAAACTGCATAATAATAAAACCCTCTGAATAGCTGCATCGGTTTTCCCGCATTGGGTTTTTCCGGGGACATACGTCCAAAAATAACGGTGTCACTTGTGTGCTTGTTTACTTTAAGTTGTTGATCTGTTTGTGTTGATATTGTGCATGTATTTATTTTCAGTATTTACATGGTAAATAACTTGTTAAGTAATTGAACAAGTAGGAAGAAATAAATCAGATAGCAAAAGAAGAATTTCTAACGGGTTAAACTTAGAAATTCCAACCATAAGAAAGAGATCGAGAAGTGGATAGATCGGAAGCTTCGCAAGTTTGCAACTTGGGAAAACAAGAATCCATGCCTTCTATAGGAAGAATGGTTGAATAGATACCTGTATACAGAAGAATACAATTTTCTTTTGCTCTTTTCCACGCGAGTTATACAAATGGTTGGCTAAATTGGTGGACGGTCACGGTATGTGGAAGTTGTATAACCCTATTGTGTGGACTCCAGAGTTAGTGACACACCTGGAAGGTTCAAAAAACAAGATCATGAGGGCTGTCGATTATTGGATCGATAATATTCTGGGTGGATTCATTACTAAGTTCGCGATTAACACGTTTGTCAGTTATATGGAAGCTGAATGCCGATTTTTCAAAAGACCAAGAGGTAAGTATCTAAAGTCCCTAAAAACTTGGATTGAAATGCTATTGTATGAGAAACAAGTTTTGCCATTAAATTGATGTTTAGACAAGGCTTAACGGGAGCTACACGAAGTGGGAAGCCATTAAGAAGAGATCTAGATTCAGGTGCTGAGTATAATCCTTTGTTGGGAGCGTCTAATAGTGACAAAGAAAGTATTAGTCTGAAGACGCCTCAAGTTGTGCCACAGACAGTAAATCAGGGTATTGCGGGAATACTACATCCATCCACTCCACCTCCACCATCACCCACCTCACACATCTACACCTACACCTCTGCCGCCACCTCCACCTCCATTATTCAATGTGGCGATTTCTATGAAGATGCCCATATTCAAGGGTCTGGGGACAAAAGACCCTGAACAATTCTGGTTCATAGTAGATGTTGTGTGGAAGTCACAGCAGATAATGAGCGATGACCTGAAGAAAGCGCAGCTGGTCACAACATTGCAGGATAGGGCGCTGAGCTGGTATATCAAGTGTAGTACGACTCATCCAACTACGGTGTTGAAAGATACGAAGGATGCACTGAATAATGAATTCAAGAAGCCTAAGTCTCAAGCTCAGTCTGTAACTCAGGTCAAAGAGATCAAGTAGAGGGTGGATGAATCTGAATGGGATTTTGATCAGAGATTGAAATGTCTACTGCAACAGGCTAATATGCAGATCATGGATGAACAACACAAGGATTGGTATATTTCTTCGCTATTACCTCATTTGAGATCGCCACTATCACAACAGAAGATTGGAACACAGGCTGAGGCATTGGAGAATGCTATGAAGTTGGAAGGCTCACCTATTCGGGATACGAATCTGAGAGTGGAACATATTCAGTCGCAGTTGGCTAGCTTGCATATGGATTTGCAGAGCCTCAAAAGGGAAAAGAAGTCTAGAATGAGACCAGCGCGGAAGTATGGTGTTTATAATGTAAAGGCCATGGTCACGACAAGGATCATTTCCTGGTGTATCACAATTATCTAGTTGGAGGAGGTCGTGTCCCCCTAAAGCTAGAAAATACCACTGGGACGAGTATAGGTGTGGTACCATGGCGCACTATCTGCCAGATCATAGGAAAGCATAGACGGACAATTGTCATTTGTTACAAAAGTTTGTGCAGACTCCCCAACAACTGTTTTGCAATTTCTGTAAGTTTGTAGGTCATGATGAGTGCAATTGCCAAAGTTATGAATTAACAATGGAAAAAACCCCAACGTATAGAGTGCATACGGAGGGACATCCTTAGCAGGATCAAGGTGAAACTGCAGCACATGGAGGATTCCAGGGATGAGGAAGAGGATGAGGGGGAGGAGGTGGAAGAGGTTGTGTCCAGATCATTTGTTACAATTGTGGAGAACCAAGTCACTTCGCGTGAGATTTTCAAAATCCAACGCACCCTTCTTGTCAATATTTTCAACAGTTTGATCATGTCATAGAATATTGTCTCGTGCTATTCGCAAAAGTACAAGAAAAGAATACCCAGACCCAGCAACCTATGCAAAACATTGAGATGATGAGATCATAATTTCACAAAGATGGACCTAGTGTTAATATTGTTACGTGAAGCAGTATAGCTATCAGGGAAGATAAAGGGAAACAACCAAAGGAAAATGTATGGGTACGCAGGGCTGTTGACAAGGATACTGGACTCGATTTGAATAAAGCAAAGGAATTGCGGATGCAAGAGCTTCTACATCAGGGGCTCAGAGTACACGCAAGGAGAATCTTGAAGAAGTTAGTACTGCGCAAAAAATAGATCCTTCATTGTTAACATCTTTCTTACAGACTTGCATGAAGCTCCTAAGGGACCAAAAAGCAGTAGAGGGACTACAAGAGTTGATAGATAACTGCGCTGGAAAGGGTAAGCCTCTGCCTAAACAATGTGCAGTGCATTGTTGAAGTTTCTAAGTCTACTAGTTAGAAACCCTCCATGCACTTTACTGATTTATTCCTACCTACTTGTTCTGTTACTTAACAAGTTATTTACAATGTAAATACTGAAATAAACACTAGTGCATGCTCAACATATTACAGATCATCAACGGAAGGAAACAGAAACAAGCATACAAAATGACACCGTTATTTTTGAACCAATGTCCCTGAAAAAAACCAATGCGGGAAAAATAGTGCACCTATCTGAGGGTTTTCTTATTAATAAATTTGAGAGTACAATCTGCGTGCCAAATCCGGCTTACCCAATAGAGAATTCCCTTGGCAGTAGTACCTCTCAGTCTGAGACAAATGTCACAGTTGAAACCCCAGATAAACCCTCCGGCAACTCCAATCTGCCCTAGAAACCCCGGCGTCTGCCTTTCTAGACTGTGTCAGCCTCTCTCTGCCCAACACTGGCCCTGCGTCACCTTGAAGCCTCAGGAGGCCCTATTTCAACCTTTTGGCCCTCTGCGTCAATAACGCCGGCCTCTCTGAAGCACTGCACAGCTCCTCGCTGCCTCTGCGTGGCCCTGTGTGAGCCCTGACTGCTACTGGGTCACTCTCTTTGGCTCTTGCGCCGGTCTCCCGACACTATCTTCGCCTCTCTGTCTCTCTGTACTCACTGCCTCTTATCTACAACTCCGATCACTGATTCTATCTCTCTTAGCAAACCCTGCTCTAGAGAATAGAATGACTGATCATCTGGTGTGTTCTCCAAGTGACCCTCGAGCCTCCTCTTATACATTTATCATTGATGTATCAACGACCAAGATTAAGTCCCTAATCAACGACTAAGATTAGATATGGCTTGATCCATGTCTTTTGGACCATTCTAACACAATTTTATATTAATCCACATTAATATTTTAATTTCCCTAAGTTTAGACTTAGGGAATCCATTAAAAATATTAAAATATTTAATATTTCTCAAGCTGTTTAGAATCTGCCCAAACCTTATCTGGGTATTGGAGATCTCATGTTGCCCAACCTCTCCACCAAATTTCGTGGATAGAGCACATCCGATGCTACCCCAAATCAACACTCTCTCTTAGTGTGGACTATGCTCTAGTAATACTCCTCACTGAGTATCACCCTAATCATCCGGCATCAGTCCCTGTACTGATGTTAGGCTTGCTGCCCAACATCCTCTACACTTCTGCATCCTGTACTGCTACCCATGGCCCTGCCACTACCATTGCTACATCCATATTGCAACTCCCTCTGTATCTGTGCTGCTGCTGGTCCTTTCTCCCAACACTGCATCTGCATTGCAACTCCTCTCATCATGCTGCATCGTGCTGCCCATTGCTGCACTGCAACTCAGTTACTGAGAAGTAAGTAACTGATCTCCCAACTCTGACCTCTCTATTGCGCTAGAGACACCCGTTGATGCTGAAGCTCCCTCTACTGCTAACAAGTGCTCCCTCTATGACCTCTGTGCTGCTACAACAACTCCTTGCATCTTGCACTGTTGCGCACCTCTCTGTGCCATCCTGCATTGGTGCAACACTCCCGTGCCTCTCACATTGCTGCAACCTGCTAGCCTTGTGCTGTCCTGGGAATTCTGCACTGTAGCTCTCTCTGTCGCTTCATCCACATCCGTCTATACCCACATCCGCTAGTCCTGCTACTCCTCTTCGGGGCTCCCGTAGCATGATCTAATCTAAGAGGCTAGGTACCTTGAGGATCCTGGCCCTCATTACCTCAAGTCCATCTGACTACAACTTGATGTCTCCCCAATTCTGCTCAAGTGGCACATGAGCACTCATGGCACATAGAATAGAAAGGATCCTGGCCTTCTAGATGACAAAGTTGGATGCCTTATCCAACCTGTCCTGATTCATGGCCATCTCTCTGCTCTTCTTGTTGACTCCTCTGAGTCTCTCTACTTCCTGCCTAGAAGTTCTCTGTTCGACTCCTACTGAGTCTACTTCCCATCAGGAATTTCTTTTTTCGACTCCTACTGAGTCTACTTCCCGTCTGGAAGTTCTCTGTTCGACTCTTGCTGATTCTACTTCCCGTTTGGAAGTTCTCTGTTCGACTCCTGCTAAGTCTCTCTACTTCCTGCCTGGAAGTTCTCGGTTTGAATACTGCTAAGTCTCTCCACTTCCCATCTGGAAGTTCTCTATTCGACTCCTGCTGAGTCTCTCTACTTCTCGTTTGGAAGTTCTCTTCTGGACTCCCTTTGAGTCCCGATTTCCCACCTTGAAATCCTTTTTCTGATGTTGAGATGCCCCCTATTCCGATCATCTGTGCAACTGCACCACTGATCCAGATTCCTTGGCTAGAATGATCCTCAGCAGCAACTCCCTCTACCTTGGCATGTTAGGTAATGTTCTGACTACAATACCCCACCTAGCTCCACTCTGCAACTTTCCCACAACCTCCTAAACCCCAACAACCTGAAGGTGAGAGCTCCTAGGCTCTACGCAATCCTGACACCAGCAACTCGGCCTCCTTAGCCAACTGAGTTAGCCTTCCTAGCTTTTGCGTGAGTCTCCCTTTGCCTCCCTTAGTCTTTGTGCTGCCTCTTCCTAGCTCACCCTTGATGACACAGGCACTGTGTCACCCTTCCCTTGTTGTTTCTCTGCTAGAAATAGCTTCTGTCACCCGGGACAACTGTTTTCTGCTGCTATTTCTTTGCTCGGCTGATGTCTTCAGTTCTCTTATGATCTGCAACCACACTCTGATATCATGTTGAAGTTTCTAAGTCTACCAGTTAGAAAACTTCCATGCACTTTATTGATTTATTCCTACCTACTTGTTTTGTTACTTAACAAGTTATTTACAATGTAAATACTGAAAATAAACACTAGTGCATGCTGAACATATTACAGAGCATCAACTAAAGGAAACATAAATAAGCATACAAAATGACACCGTTATTTTTGGACCAATGTCCCTGGAAAAAACCAATGTAGGAAAATCAGTGTAGCTATCTGAGGGTTCTCTTATTAAGCAATTTCAGAGTACAATCTGGGTGCAAAATCTGGCTTACCCAACAAAGAATGCCCTTGGTAGTGGTACCTCTCAGTCTGAGACAAATGTCCTGGTTGCAACCTCAGATAAACCCTCTGGCAGCTCCTCAGCTCCAATCTGCCCCAGAAACCCCATCGTCTGCCTTTCTAGACTGTGTCAGCCTCTCTCTACCCAATGCTGGCCTTACATCAACCTTCTGGCCCTCTGCGTCAGCAACGCTGGCCTCTCTGAAGCATTGCACAGCTCCTGGCTACCTCTGTGTGAGCCCTGGCTGTTACTGCGTCACTCTCTCTGGCTCATGCATTGATCTCCCAACACTATCTCTGCCTCTTTGTCTCTCTATACTCACTACCCCTCACCTGCAACTCCAATCACTGATTCTATCTCTCTTAGCGAACCTCGCTCTAGAGAATAGAATGACTGATCATTTAGTGTGTTCTCCAAGTGATCCTCAAGCCTCCTCTTATACTTTTATCATTGACATATCAACAGCTGAGATTAAGTCCCTAATCAACGACTAAGATTAGATCTGGCTTGATCCATGTCTTTTGGACCATTCTAACACAATTTTATATTAATCCACATCAATATTTTAATTTCTCTAAGTTTAGACTTAGGGAATCCATTAAAAATATTAATTATTTTAATATTTCTCAAATTGTTTAGAATCTGCCCAAACCCTTTCTGGATATTGGAGATCTCATGTTCCCCAACCTCTCCACCAAATCTCGTGGCTAGAGCACATCCGATGCTACTCCAAATCAACACTCCCTCTTAGTGAGGACTGTGCTCTAGCAATACTCCTCACTTAGTATCACCCTGATCATCCGACATCGGTCCCTGTGCTGAAGCTAGGCCTGCTACTCAACATCCTCTGCACTGCTGCATCCTGTACTACTACCCATGGCCCTGCTACTGCCACTACTGCATTCGTATTGCAACTCCCTCTGCATTCGTGCTGCTGCTGGTCGTTTCTCCCAACACTACATTCGCACTGCAACTCCTCTCATCATGCTGCATCGTGCTGCCCATTGCTGCACTGCAACTCAGTTACTGAGAAGTAAGTAACTGATCTCCCAACCTTGACCTCTCTTTTGGGCTAGAGACACCAGCTGATGTTGAAGCTCCCTCTACCGCTGACAAGTGCTCCCTCTCTGATCTCTGCACTATTGCAACAACTCCCTGCATCTCACACCGTTGCACCCTTCTCTGTGCCATCCTGCACTGGTGCAACACTCCCATGCGTCTCGCATTGCTGCAACCTACTAGCCTCCTGTTGTCCTGGGAATTCTGCATTGTAGCTCTCTCTGCCGCTTCATCCGCATCCGTCTCTACCCACATCCGCCAGTCCTGCTACTCCTCTTCGGGGCTACCGTAGCATTGTCTAATCCAAGAGGCTAGGTACCTCGAGGATCCCGCCCCTCATCGCTTGTATTCTCTCGGAAAACATCTTGATGTCTCCCCCCTTCTGCTCAAGTGGCACATGAGCGCTCATGGCACATAGAACAGAAAGGATCCTGGCCTTCCAGATGAAAAAGTTGGATGCCTCATCCAACCTGTCTTGATTCATGGCCATCTCTCTGCTCTTCTTGTTGACTCCTCCGAGTCTCTTTATTTACCACCTGGAAGTTCTCTGTTTGACTCCTGCTGAGTCTTCTTCCTGTCTAGAAGTTCTCTATTCGACTCCTGTTGAGTCTACTTCCCATTTGGAAGTTCTCTATTCGACTCCTGCTGAGTCTATTTCCCGTCTGGAAGTTCTCTGTTCGACTCCTGCTGAGTCTCTCTACTTCTTGCCTGGAAGTTCTCGGTTCAACTCCTGCTAAGTCTCTCCACTTCCCATCTGGAAGTTCTCTATTCGACTCCTGCTCAGTCTCTCTACTTCTTGTTTGGAAGTTCTCTTCTAGACTCCCTCTGAGTCCCGATTTCCCACCTGGAAATCCTTCTGCTGATGTCGAGATGCTCCCTACTCTGATTATCTGTGCAACTGCACCACTGATCCAGATTCCTTGGTTAGAAATATGCCTCGGTAGCAACTCCCTCTACCTTGTCCTGTTAGGTACTGTTCTGACTACAATACCCTAGCAACTCCACTCTACAACTTTCCCACAACCTCCTAAACCCCAGCACCCTGAAGGTGAGAGCTCCTAGGCTCTGCGCAATCCCGACACCAGCAACTCGGCCTCCTCAGCCAACTCCGTCAGCCTTCCTAGTTTCTGCGTGGCTCTGGGTAGTCTCCCTTAGCCTCCGTGCTTCCTCTTCCTGGCTCACCCTTGATGACGCAGGCACTACGTCACCCTTCCCTTGTTGCTGCTTTGCTAGAAACAACTTCTGCCACTTGAGACAACTGTTTTCTGCTGCTATTTCTTTGCTCGACTGATGTTCTCATTTATCCTGTGATCAACAATCATGCTCTGATACCATGTTGAAGTTTATAAGTCTACCAGTTAGAAAACCTCCATGCACTTTACTGATTTATTCCTACCTACTTGTTCTGTTACTTGACAAGTTATTTACAATGTAAATACTAATATAAACACTAGTGCATGCTCAACACATTACAGATCATCAACTGAAGGAAACAAAAACAAGCATACAAAATGACACCGTTATTTTTGGACCAATGTCCCCGGAAAAAACCAATGCAGGAAAAACCGTGTAGCTATCTGAGGGTTTTCTTATTAAGCAATTTCAGAGTACAATCCGGCTTGCCCAATAGAGAATGCCCTTGGTAGTAGTACCTCTCAGTCTGAGACAAATGTCTCAGCTGAAACCTTAGATAAACCCTCCGGCAGCTCCTCAGCTCCAATTTGGCCCAGAAACCCCAGCGTCTGCCTTTCTGGACTGTGTCAGCCTCTCTCTGCCCAGCGCTAGCCCTGCGTCACCCTCAGGAAGCGTTGTGTCAGCCTTCTAGCCCTTTGTGTCAGCAACACTGGCCTCTTTGAAGCACTGCACAACTCTTGGCTGCCTCTGCATGGCCCTGCGTGATCCCTGGATGTTACTGTGTCACTCTCTTTGGCTCCTACGCTGATCTCCCGACACTATCTCTGCCTCTTTGTCTCTCTGTACTCACTGCCCCTCATCTGTAACTCCGATCACTGATTCTATCTCTCTTAGCAAACCCCGCTCTAGAGAATAAAATGACTGATCATCTGGTGTGTTCTGCATGTGACCCTCAAGCCTCCTCTTATACTTTTCTTGTTGACATATCAATGGCCTAGATTAAGTCCCTAATCAATGGCTAAGATTAGATCTGGCTTGATCCATGTCTTTTGGACCATTATAACACAGTTCTATATTAATCCTCATTAATATTTTAATTTCCCTAAGTTTGGACTTAGGGAATCCATTAAAAATATTAATTATTTTAATGTTTCTCAAACTGTTTAGAATTTGCCCAAACCCTTTCTGGGTATTGGAGATCTCATGTGCCCCAACCTCTCCACCAAATTTCATGGCTAGAGCACATCCGATGCTACCCCAAATCAACATGCATAAGGTGGACAAAGGTAAGAAAAGCGCTGGTCGGGAGATGAGATTAACTCCCTAGATTGGAGAATTTGAAATGGACCAGGTGATCCTTGATTTGGGATCTAATGCAAATGTTTTATCGAAACAAACTTGGGAAAGAATGGGAAAACCAACACTACAATGGTCCTCGATTCAACTGTGAATGGGGAATCAACAAAATATTATTCCTATGGGGCACCTAGATGGAGTAACTGTGGATATTGAAGGGGCGCACACCATATCTAATTTTGAAGTAACCGAAATAGTGGATGACAATAATCCATAACCGATGCTTCTTGGAATTGATTGGGAATTTGATATGAATGTGGTCATCAACCTAAAGAAGAACAATATGACATTTGAAAAGAAGGAACTACGGGTTATTGTTCCATTGGATCCGACCGAGGGTGAGCGATACACTGAACCAGTCCATGACTATTATGAGGAGGATGATATTGAGAAAATATATAAGCTTACGACGCGAGATGAGGATTGGATCAATTCTACAGCGGATGGGCGAATTAGTTGGGAGAAGGACAACTCCTGCAATTCAGATTCGGATGAGGAGCTTGAGCACTGGTAGAACACATTACATGAGGTCTCGATGCTGCCATGCAATAGGATCATTAAGTCACTCCGATGTATATCTACTGAGGTACGCAACTTACGGTATTATGATGGTTTAGAAGATGTAAATTTATTTATGGATAAGTTTGAAAGATATGTACCGGAGGAACATTAGTTCCAGGCATTAGACATTGCGTTGAGAGCTATGCCTGCCAGATGGTGGGGTACACATAAGAACAACTTTGTAGACTAGAAGGAATATCGACCGATGATGAAGCTGCGGTTTGGGTATGCCAATACCCGCATTGCAAAGAAGTATACATGAAAGGATGATCTGCGCAAGCATCTGGCTCGATGGACGAAGTCATGGGGAGAGGAACCCCAGCCAGAATGGGTCCAAATATTCTGCGACACTCTGGATACTCTTCCGATGAATTGGTATTTAGAAACAGAGTTGCGACACAGAACCGCAGAGTGGGATGTTCTGAAGGAAAGTTTTATGTTAACTTTCATTTTTGGGGATGGATTTGAGTGTATTAACGAAGCGTTATAGGAAATCAAAGCCACAATATTCAGAATGCCTTAAGAACCTATCACGTGGGTACAACCAAACTGGAGTACGCAGTTGCGCCATGCTATGGAATGCTACAATGTGACCACAAAGGAAGGTGAGGAAGATCCTAGGAACATTAGTATTCCTGAGTTAGAAGGACATCGCGAAGTCGTGGGGTCTAAGGCGGAAGTCCCTGAAATATCAAAGCCATTGAAAAATAAGCAGGTGAATATTGGGTTGGAAGCGCAGCCGAAGTTCGCAAATATAGGTGATTACTAGGATGAGGATACAATGGACAAAGTCGTGTAGTTATTGCGGGAGCATCCAGACTTATTTCCCATAAAGTTTTTTGATCTAAAGGGGATAGTAGGTGATCTGGGTGTCATGAAGATCACTCTAAAGCCGGATGTGAAGCCAGTGAAGCAACACCCATATCGGTTCAATCCCAAGTACAAGGAAAAAGTGCGCGAAGAATTAGATAAGATGCTTTCAGTAGGAATTATTGAGACTATAGAAGAATCAAACTGGGTTAGTCCTATGGTGGTTTAGGAAAAGAAGACGAAGGGCGAAATTTGGATTTGTGTATATTTAAGAAAGTTGAATGATGCTTGTGTCCATGATCCATTCCATATGCCATTCACAGATGAAGTATTAGAGAATGTTGGAGTTTAGGAAGCCTATTCGTTTACTGATGGGTTCTCAGGGTATCATCAGATCAAGATCACGGTGGAGGATCAGAGTAAGACCGCCTTCTCTATAGAATGGGGTTGTTTTCAGTATACGGTTATGCCCTTTGGACTTAAGAATTCCCCTGCAATCTTTTCTAGGGTGGTAGTCGCAACTTTCAAAGAATTTATTCATAAGGTTTTGGAGGTTTACTTTGATGATTGGACAATGTTTGGGTTAGTAAAGAAGCATGTTGCCAGTCTTCGCCTCATGCTTGATACTTGTCTAAAGTATCAGATATCCCTTAATATGAAGAAGTGCATATTCTACGTACCATATGGGATACTCTTGGGCCATATTGTCTGTAAGCAAGGGTTGATGGTAGACCCTGCCAAAATTGTAGTAATTATTAATTTGGAGCCGTCGAGGAATGTCAAACAACTGCGCGCGACATTGGGCCAGACAAGATATTATAGAAAGTTCATCAATGCATATGTGCAGATCACTGTGCCCATGGAGAGATTATTGAAGGAGGATGCGACGTTTTCCTAGGATGATGATTTCCAGAGGAGTTCAGATGTATTAAAGGAAAAAATGGTCACAACGCCTATTTTAGTGTTCCCCAACTGGAAGAAAGAATTCCATGTACATGTAGATGCATCCTACATAGCATTAGGAGATGTGCTAACCCAATAAGGCACATGTGATATTTACCATTCGATAACGTTTGCAAGCAAAAAGTTATCTAAGGCATAAAAAAATTATTCAACTACGGAGTGTGAAGGATTGGCAAAGGTGTATGCGCTCCAGAAGTTAAAGCATTATTTGTTGGGTGCGAATTTCAAAATGTACACAGACCATTCCGTTTTGAAGTACTTGGTCAATAAACCTGTGTTAGTGGGGGGGAATTTGTAGATGGTTGCTGCTCTTTCAGGAATATGACTTTGAAGTAGTTGTGAAGCCCTGACGATTAAATGCTGGACCAGATCACCTCTCATGGATTGAGAATGGCGAAGAGCCTACAAATCTGGATGAAGGATTTCCAAATGCACAACTCTTTGCTGTGCACGTCACAGATGAATGCTTTATAGACATAATCCAATTCTTGTCTACGGGTAAAACTCCTGAAGGGTATACAACACAACAAAAGAAAGAATTGGTGGCCAGGGCTGCATATTTTTCTATTATTGCAGGGAACTTATATAAAATGGGATTGGATGAAGTGTTACGTAGGTATGTAACAAATTATGAATGACAAAGTATCCTCGCTGAAGCACATGGAGGAGTTGTGGGAGGAAATTATGAGGGAAGATAAGCTACGCAGAAGATCCTACAAGCCGGGCTATGGTGGCCAACTGTGCATAAGGATTCTAAGGATTATTGTAGGGCCTGCAATGTCTGTCAGAGAACTGGGAGGCTGTCATGAAGGGATGAATTTCCTTTGAAACCATAAGTGTCATTACAAGCATTCGATAAGTGGGAAATAGACTTCGCGGGACCAATTCAGCCACTAGGAAAGAAGACAGGAGCAAGATACATCATTACAATGACTTAATACTTGACTAGGTGGGCTGAGGCACAACCCGTGAAGGATTGTAGTGACCACAACTGCGAAGTTCATTTTTGAATACATTTTCTTTGGGTTTGGCTGCCCTAAAATTTTGATGAGCGATAGGGGTTCACATTTCTTGAACGAAACCATTGCTGCCTTGCTTGAAGAGTTCCATATGTATCATCAGAAAAGCACACCATATCATCCTCAAGAAAACAGAATAATGGAAGCCTTTAACAAAATCGTGGAGAATTCTTTAATGAAGATTTGTAATGCAAACTAGAATGATTGGGATGTGCGAATACCAGCTGTTCTATGGGCGTATAGTACTACATGTAAAAAGTTGGCTGTGCAGACACCGTTTAGACTAGTTTATGGACAAGATGCCATAATGCCGATGGAGTACATCGTGTCGAGTTTGCGGATTTCTGTAGTCACATAGATGACCAATCAGGACACCATGGAAGAACGCCTCATGCAGATAGTTGAGTTTGAAGAAGATCGCTTCTAGGCTATTTTTCATCAGAAGGTGTAGAAGGCTCGCGAAAATGCGTGGCATGATCGTCACATTAAGCAACGCACCTTTAAAAGTGGATGTTTCGTATTGTTGTATGATAATAAGTTCATGAAGGGAAGTTCTTGATGCATTGGCTAGGGCCATATATTTTCAAGGAGATTATGGATGGAGTTGCACTTCAGCTCGCAAAGCTAAACGGGAATTGTTTCTAGGAAAGATCAATGGGAGTCGGTTAAAGCTGTACAAGGGGTGATCCCGCTCCTGCGCAATGACTATATGAATGCAGGATAATCTTACACTCCAAACAGTTGCAAGTAAGTGCAGGGCTATAAACTACGATGCCAAAAGTATAGTTTGTCAAAGTGAGTGGGCTGCGCGATGAATCGCAGGAAGGCGCAACGGAGAGATGTGACGAAGGAGCTGTGCTAGAATGGTGGGTCCCACGTAGCCTGACCAAAAAGTGATCGTTGGAAGCACTGTAGGTGATTGGATGACGATTTTTCCATTAAAGGGAGTAGGGGGAGAGCATTTAAGGATCATATATTTGGAAATCTACTGCCAAAAGCGCATTAATGAAAGGGATCTGAAGGGAATGGATGGATTTCAATTCAAATTGGGCTATAAATACAACATCCTGCTCCACTTTCGAACACTTTGCTTCCTGAGAAATTGCCTTGAGGTTTTGCGCTTTAGTTTGCACGAAGATAAGTGCTGTATATATGGAGAGGCTTGGAAAGAACTTCGAGAGAAGCTTTCACAACAAGGGTTTGGGAATTTACCTGATTGGCATCACAAAATATTCTTGGAGAGAATGAATGCAACCTGACCCAACCCATGCCTACACCCTTGCCTATCACAATGCCTAGGTTGCCGAGGCCTAAACCATCTGCCTCTGTGATAGGAGAAAAGAAGCAAAAGAATCCCTAGCAAGCACTGGAGCAGAAATCACCGCGCAAAAATCCAATGGATGTCCGACAGAAGGGAAAGATGGATAAAACCAAGTAGCCGACAGAACCCTTGGACTTAGATGAAGAAGAGCTCACCATGGGGATTAAAGATATTGATGCAGATGAAGCTGTGCTGATTACTCGGCTACTGCCTTATATACCACCTAGGAAATCCACATACAAGGTTACTAAAGACCCTAATTCGGTGAAATTCCAGGTCTCCACACCATTGCTGCCAGAGAACATACCTTTTGAGGGAAATTTGCTGGCCCAAATACCATATTTGAAGATGGAGGACTGGGACCTGGGGGATCATGCGAAGTTCCTGCAGTTGGAACTGAGTAAATAACTGAAGAATCAGACGTGATGTGGCTTGAACCAATGAAGTGGGTGACCAAAGTTCAGCATGCGGGGTTGCTCAACATGTTGTGGGTGCCACATTTTAGCCACAACACCATTAACACTATCTGTGGGCGTAAATTATTGACACTGGTCCATGATTAGTGCCTTTGTTTGGGAGGGCCCATCCCAATGACTGATATGTTAATCCATCGAATCAAATTGTTTCCTTACCAAGGAGTGGACCTTGAAAATGCTTTTGTGGGGAAATCGCAGGAGAATAAGTTGGCGGACCAGATGAAGGGAAACTTCAGGTTAGTGAAGAAGTCGCGCGACTATGCGATTAGTTCCATATCATATGGCACGGTGCAGTTCGCTGCACAAATATTGGCTGGAAAGATCATGAGGAAGTGTCACGCTGATGAAGTGCTGGCACCGACAATATATCTGGCTGCACAATGTGCCAAAGGAATCCAATATAATTGGGCTTAGTATCTGTGTCATGAGTTCCTGGAGGATTGTTGAGAGGCCCAGGACGAGGGAAAATAATTCCACTATGCATGGTTACTTTTGTTGATCACGTTGGTGGGATGGAGGACACCAGAGGAAAGCCAGTTCCCGCAACATGATCCAAACCTATACGAGGTCATGAAATTTGCCTCGCTATGGGCGATGAAGGAACCTAGGCACATCATGGAAACGAATATATTTTGGGTCTTATTCAAATTTGAGTTGGATGGTAATTAACCAGAGGCCACATTTATTACCAAGCTTGCATGCCTAGTATGCTAATGTTGTTGATTTCAAGACAAATATTCATAATCTATCTATCCGCGCAAAGAAAGATGCCATGTGCACCTGACATAAGTTGCCATACTTGGTTTCCGAAGATGATATCATGGGTGTCGTCAGTAAATGGACGATCGACTGGCTTACCCCATCTAATACATGCACAGGAACTAGTAAGGTTGTCGAAGGAGAAGAAGAGAAAACCAAATTTACGACAACAACAACGAAAGATAAGAAGAAGGAAGCACAAAACTCCTCTACGAAAGAAAAGGCCACTGCAAAAGAAAATGCTGTGCAACAAAAAGAGGCTTCTGCAAAGGAGAGAGATGCACCGACAGAGAAGGTCTCCGCCAAAGAGATAGAAGCGCCAAAGGAGAAAGCTACCACCACGTCACAAGCCACTATTGACCTCGGTGAATCTGAAATGGAGTGCACTAATATAGAGGTAGAGACAGAGGGTGAAGTGGAAGGGGGCGCAGACTTAGAGTCCCACTTTATTGTTAGAAAGAGGTAGAAGCGGAGTTCCACAGGACCGCGCAAGAAGCAGAAGTCTGACAAGTCTATGAGTGTGACCCCATTGGTCCTCATAGAGGGAGAATTGGACGAGATCGATGATGTGGTTCGCAATGCAGTGAAGACCATTTGGAACCATATTGAGGACTAGTACCATCAGACACTGGACAAGGTGCAGCAGGGCTTGAGGGAATTGTAGATCCAGACAGGGGTTATTCAAGTGAGCATTGGACAAGAGAGCCTAGATCAAGTGAGCGGGTCAGCATTAGCAGCAGAGATCACCACATACCTCCGCGTAGTACAGTTACCAGAGGGATCACTGCATGTTGAGACTTCAGAAGACAGGGCACACCTATTACATCTGAAGGATTTGAGTCTGAACCTTGCAACGCTCCCTATTCAGACACTGCATGAGCTACATCAAGGAGTGTTAGATGAGCTTTGAGTTCGGGAACAACGAGAATTACTGGTTATCAGTGAAGTAAAGACCAAAAACCAACATATGTTCGAGGAAAAGGCACAAGAACTTGAGGAATCGGTAGAAGTCATGGCGCATAGTCAACAACAATAACATATACCTGCAATGAGCTTCCCCAGCTCTAGATCCCAGCAAAAGCAGTCTCCACAGAGAAGATATAGAAGTTAGCTGTTGTGGTGAAAGAATCAAAGGAGAGGATTGGCAAGGTTCGTTTGAGCTGTAGTTGCAGATATCTGAGCTTCAACTTAAGCTACAACCAACCACTCCTTTGGAAGTCAGAGAGCAACATGAGGCTGCTATTAAAGAAGACATGAATAAACTAGAAGCTGCATTGAAGGATTGCACCCTGTTGTTTGAACATGTCTTGGAATTGTGGACCTCGTTGCAGGAGGATCCACAATTTCATAAAACAGAAGAAGATATCCGAGAAAAACAAAGGCAGTTCGACGAAATTAGAGCTACAACGCGGACCTTAGCACCAGTGCAAAGGTTCACCTGATTGGAGGAGGGGCAGTTCATCCAAACCGAGATCGATGAGCTGTGTCGAAAGGCATCCATCATATCCTCAATGACGCAACCCTGGGCTGATGAGGCAAGCCTATTGACATAGATGGTATAGAGAAAGCTGAAGGCTATGCAACAAACATAGAGAAACACGGGCCTTGCAGTTGAAGGTCCAATTATAGAGAAACTGGTTGAAGAGGTTCGTCAAGCCCCTGCGGAGGGAGCAACAGATCTTCAAGAATTGAAGATAGAATTCAGCGGTCTACAAGCAAAGATCAAGGCAACACCAGTCGAGTGACTTAGGATGAGTCACGACTTTGTGTTAGGGGCCTCTTGGGATAGGGTCCCCTAGGTAAATTTTGTAAAAGTTTTTGTTATTATTGTAAAGTCTCCGCAATTTGAGGAGTAGAGCACGCAGGTCGATAGGAGTCAAAGGTGCTTTAGGAAGGTCAAAGCTCCTTAGTTTGTTAGGAGTTAAGTTGTTTTGTGACTTGCCCATGGTTCACAAACCATGGTATGATATAAAAATGAGTCATAGAGGGTCATGAAAGATATCAAGAATCAATCTATGAGTGAATGATCTAAGTAAGAGGAGAATATTTTCTATACTTAGGCGAAGGGGAAGGATCCTACAGCTGTGTGCGTGGAGACCTTGGTAAGTCCACAGCTAAGTGCGCGAGCCCCTCCAGTTGTGTGCGCAGGGTTGAAAGAGTTTGTAATTGAAGATCTAAGCATAATAAAGGTTGTTTTGGAGCCTTATCTATGTATCTATGTGTTATCATATACTTATGAAATTATTGTATGTTCACTCTGTTTATTGCGTTTATCATGGAAAGTACTTAATAGATGCGCGTAAATGGTAGATTTGTTTATTTGCATGATGTTATGAATGTTTAGGAAAATCGGCGAAGGGTTTGAACCTGTTAATTGTTAGTTATTGTAATTTTCGAGTTTTAAGGGTTAGGGTTCTCGAAGGTCAAAATAAATCCCTAAGAGTATCAGAAACACATCACATAGTCCTTTAGATGCAGAAACCTGCTTCTAGTATCCCCCAATACTTCCTCGGGTGAGACTGCAGCCTGCGCTATGCGGGTTGTTTCCGAAAGGGCTGGTAGTGTAGGGTTTTGTTGGTTAGCGCAGATAACTCTGAACCTGGGTCCAAGCCCCCTCAAGCTAACAAGGGTCAAGTTATACAATAGGACTTAAGTAAAAGTCAATGATCATCCAATTAACTGACCAATTATCCCAAAATAGCTAGTGCATGTAGAGAATTTGAGTTCCCCAAGCTTGGAGGAGATTCTAAGGCAATGTAACAACAGTTCTAGACTAATATTGAGTGTGTAGGTGTTGCATGTAGTCAAAGGATCAACCTAAAGGAGTTTCCCAATAAATATGAGGAATTTCCTAAATAATAGGGGCCTAATTCCTCAAGGAACAACGCAAGGAACTAGGAGCTCAAGTAGAGGCAGAAATTGACTAAGTCTGGGTTAGAGCCTTTCAATGAGCAGAGAGATAGGTTACACACTTGCAGGTTGTGCTCAATTGTGAAAAGAAATTGTAATACATCTCTATTATTTTGATTTAATGAAAGTAGGCATTGGGGTTTTTAATAGATTTCTCTCACTGGGAAAAATACTTGTTGCATGTGTGTGATTTCTTATTGCATGTCTAAGATTTTTGTTATAGATTGTGAATTACGTTCTGCAAAGCAGTAGAGTAGGTTTCTGTCTTGTTATTTTGATTAAAAATTCATGAGCAGTTGAAAATATACATTAGAATTTCTACAATCAGAGTTATCATCCTAGGGTTTTGCTACTTCAAACGAGTCATCTTGGTTTTTTTACTATAACATTTTTCTTTTTTCTATTTTATGGAAACTCTATATGGTGAACTTTTGATCATATCGAGAAGCAATTGTGGGGAACATTTAGTTTAAAATTATAGGTTTTTGTTCACTATACTTTTGGATATATACACCATGGAAGTTAGGGCTGTGATTGGTCCTAAAATATGTTTCAAACGAGTCATGTTGGTATTTTCATTATACATTTTTTCTCGGGGTTCTTTATATGATTAAATTTTGAGACATTGAGGAGAGATCATGGGGAACATCTAGTTAAAATTTCAAAGTTTGGTTTTGCTATACTTTTGGAGATATACATTGTGGAATTTAGGGTTTGTGATTGTTCTTGAAATCTATTTCAAAAGATCCATCTTGAGAATATTTTTATTTTTTTTGGATGTTTCAAACCTTTAAATTTTGAGCAAATCAAGAAGACATCTCAATGTACATTGATAAAAATATTAGATTTTGGTTCACTATAATTTTTTTTTTTCAAACCATAAAATTTCGAGCAAATCAAGAAGATATCTTAATGTACATTTGATAAAAATCTTAGATTTTGGTTCACTATAATTTAGGAGATATAATGTTCCCAAAATCGATTTTAAGCAAGTGAATTTGGAACTTTTGCTATAATTCTCTATTTGTGAAAAATTAGACCGCAATATTTTGATTAGATAGATTAAAAATCTCAAAGTATGCTTGGGAAATTTTTTATATTTTTATTCACTATAATCTTTGAGATATGCCTTGTGAAAGTTAGGGCTTGTGAATGGTCTTGATAAATTTCGAAGGAGTGATCATGGAATATTTGCGATATTTTTATTGGGACACTTTAGATTGTGAAATTTTCTAAGATTTGAGGAGACATATTGGAGTCACTTAGATAAAAATTTAGAATTAGATATGAAGAATTGAACATTTAGCATGCTTTAAAATTTCACATTGCAGAAGAGGTCAAAAATCATATTTTTTGAGAAAATTATAATAACCTTCATGTAGCACATCAAATGTTGATCATACCTATGGAGTTGTAGAGAATAAATATCAAACTATTATGGTATGAAAATATAGGCTCAGAAGGGTTGAAATTTCAATTACACTAAAAGAAAGATCAAAGAACAAAACGATCTCCAAATCAAGGGTTTAAAATGTATGTTAACTTCAAATTATCATGTCTTTTGATTGTGATGTCCAATTGAGGTGATTCAAAAGCTATTGGGAAGTGAGAACATATAATATTATAATATTTATACAAAGATCATTATTGATAACATTCTAAGGTTACAATTTAAGGGTGTCGTGTAGATCTCAATTAAGAAGCAATAGTAGTTACAAGATTTACAAGAAATGAAGTAAAGATGAACTAAATTTGAAGTAATAGTTATGGACACCATTCATAACCTTTTTATGCAAGTTTTGTTTTCATAGCAAAGCTTCCAAGCAGTGGAAATGATATGATGATCCGAATTGGATCCATGAAGATTATCATAGTACCATGATTGTATCAAATCAGGACAAAATTTTGAATTTATGAACACAGAGCGATCAAGAAGACCTCTGGACAGTGGCAGATTACAACCAGCAAGGAACGACGAGGACCTCGATCAAAGCATGCTAATCGAGGCCCATGGAGACTGCACAGGAGGCAAAACTGGCCGTTGGGAAGCCCAGATCCGAAAACAGAGGGCATTTCTGATGCGCGATTAGCATTGCGCTAAGTTGGGCAAAACCCCTCGAGAAGGAAAAGCCCCGAAGCGCTTGGTCGCATGGGAAGCCGGGAAACCGTGGGGAAAGCGCTAAGGCGAAAGGCGGGTCCCACACTCCAAAATCGGTAGTATATCGGGGGCATCCTTGGGCGGTAAGCGGATTTGGAGAAAAACGAGAAGTTCCATTCAGCGCCCGACGCGTGTCAAGCGAATGAGAGAGAAAACCACCCCTCATTGCGTGCTAACAGTCGAGCAAGTCAACCGCGTGAAATGAGAAAATTTCGTAGGATCTGGAGGCTCCAGATTTGACAGCTGAGATTACGCCCGATGGAGGAACTGGATTGCATAGGGGATTCAACCGCGACATAAAGAGTTTTGAAGTCTGATCTGACCGCTGAGTTGGTAGATGACTCATTCCATAGTGTAACTGAAGAACCAAACCGACCAGGAAGATCTGGCGTAGTTCACGAGAGGAGAAGTGGTGACTCCCTGTGAGCCGTTGATGATGACGCAGAGACAGGGAACTCCAAGCGAGCAGCAGCAGGCGATCTGATGAGGTCGGAAGAGGAAGTGAGCAGGCCAGATAGATTGGATTTAAGCCATGAATAGACACAGAATAGAACACACCGAGCAGAGAACGAAGACAGAGAAAGCAAGAGCGAAGAAAAGACAGTGAAGCAAGAAGCAAAAAACAGAGAGACGAGCTGACCTAAGGCAGCATCGAGCAGACAAAGAGCTTGAGAGGTTCAAGCAATCCATGAGAGGATCTGTCGGGAATCGAGTACCATATTGGGCTCCTCCCATTAAAGACCAGAGAGGTTAAATTTTGGTGGTAATGAAAAGAGTCTATGCACTCTAGTGGTTTGGGGGATCCAAGAACCACCCTACCAAACATTATCTGTTTCAGGAGACTCCAAGTGAGCTCCTCATTGTAAATCTCTGCTTTAAAGACACAATAAAAGAAGGCACCACTGAAAGATGGACTAGAGACGTAGCCCTGGAGGATGGCGTGAACTCCTTATTAATTGTTGTGTTCTTGTATTTTCTTACTGTGTTTCTCTTGCTGTTTTCCATTTTCCAGTGTTTGTGTATTTTGCAATCTGATCGATCCGTTGCCTAAAATGACATAGACACACACCGACACATGAGTCTATAATACCTTCATTCAATAATTCTTTAACTGAGATCACTCAAGAGTGATTTTTAGATCATATGATGACGATAATAGATTGCACATCACATGGGAAAAAAATGCAGAATTATTCTAAAGAAAAGGACCAAGGACTCACAAATGGAACCTATGAATAAAATTCAAAATGAATTAAAAGAAGTGAAAAAATAGATCAAGAAGGGTGACGATCTATCTAAGATGCAAAACTTGAATGAAGCACTCATTAAGGAGATTCAAAAATTAAAATAAGGAAGGTGTACCAAAGGGAATTGGAAAAATGATGATTCAAAGGAAGAATTGAAAAAGAAAGATGAAGAAATATGTAGATTTCAAAACCATAATAAGAAGCTATTGGATGACATCAAGAAATTGAAAGAAGAGAATACTCATTTTCAAAGTGAATAAGAAAGGTTCATAGATGATGAAACTACAAAAATATTTGATGAGGAAATTTCCAAGAAGATTGAAGAACCCTAGACATGGATAAGGCGAAACCAAAAATACATTCTAGAATTTAAGAACGATTCCAAAATTTGATAAATGTGATCATTATGTAGCTTCAAAAGGAGAAAGAAGAGGAGATTCAAGAGGGTCACGAGAAGATGTGTTGTTTTTCCACAATAATAGTGTCTAGGATAGAATATTAAATCATTGACGCTACCAAACCAAGTATCACATGTTACAACAAAATATAAACAACAATAAATCACACATCCACAAATATAAACAATGTTTTATAATTTTTCAACCCAAATCATTATATTAATCAAAATGAATAATATAATAGTCTAGGGATCATGTACCAAGGATAGTGGCCCTCATACATCCACTGATACAAGATATACAATGACTAGGGCTTGGTGTATATTGTGATGACCACCAATCTACACAGTACAATATACTTTGACCGTTTAGCTGAGGTAGATCTCCTCACAGCTAGCTTTACCGTACCTTGTACACATCTTCCCGGTCCTTCAGCTCCTAATCTACAACACCTGCCTTTATCAATGCTCCAAGTCCATTTGGCCATTGAATCTTGACAATCCAATCTGCTCTCTCGTTTATCATTTGTCCATCAATGCATCAACACATCTAGACTCCTATCGAGTTGTTCACAACACTGTTTTTGAACAACTCTAATTTTCCCACTACTGCTCCTCAACTACTTAAGGAATTCAACCCACTATAGTCTTCCTGCACTACTCCAATGAAGACTTACATAGGGAACAAAGGGCTGCCACCTATCACTGCAAGATGTCCTTCTCCCACAATGAAAACGAGCAGCAACAACTGCTCCTCTGGATGATTAAACCTATGAGCTCAACCAAACTGCCTCTCCTAGCATCCCTTAGTCCATCAAGGTACTCCGCATAGGGCTCCATATTTTGGCACTCTCACACTGCCCTCCAACAGTCCTTAAATTCCCAATCCAGCACAAAAAAAACATGTCCTTCAATTTTGCTCAAACATCATCCAACTAGAGTTCCAAAGATCTGCCCTTTGCTCTGCAATATAGGATATGTTGCGGAAATCTAGGCACCCAATCACCACTGTAGCATCATCCTACTAGATATGGCTTATAACATGCCACATAAGCCCTGCCTCTTAGCTTCTACAGTCATCCAAATACATACCATCTAATTTGGTCTAAGACTAGACCCAACACCTACTAATAATGGAGAAATTACATACCTTTAAACTGTTGTTCATGGACTAAATTCTAGTCACTGGTTAGGGCACTCATGTAGCCCACAACAAATCACCATTTGTGACCAAGAATCACACAAACTAATGCATGTTCCTCCCTTGTTCAAGACTTGGTAACTCGCTGCCTTGTTAATCTCCTACAAAACCCTGTATTAGGCTAGTTTAGACTACCAAGCTGCCACTACAGGTTTGTGGCCTAATAATTACAAGTATGTCACCTTTTTGGGCTACTCAAGGAAGAATTCCCACACCAAAAAAATCCTAGAACAACTCCTCCATCACTCAGTCTTCTTGCATATTAACTCGCTCCTCAAGATAGTCTCAAGATAGCCTAAACGACTTCTCTTTCCTTTGCTCAAGCAGCTCCTAACATGCGGCCCAAAACAAAGATGCATTTCTCCTCTAATGCGGTTGCACTTCTTCATGTTTACTTACTCATGTGTTTCACAAAATGGATTCTCAAATGAATCTCCTTCACCTTGTATTTATACTAAACATATCCAATTCAACAATTTGTCCAAGAGGGCTTGAAAATTGTCATAAGGTTACTCAAACAGTAAGTCAACCTCAACTCTTCATGAACAAACCCACACTCTAACTTCAAAAATTCATATCTTCTCTTCTACAACTTGGATTCAAGTGATTTTCATTGCTTCCGATTACTCTTAGAGTCCTCTATCAACTCAAATAATCACATGTAGATATCTCCTCATGGATTCACACCCACATGCTTGGGTGCAAAGCCCACATGTTTGGGATCTAAGCCCACAAGTCAATTTTTTGTGTTCATTCCTCCAAAACCCTTTAGCCTAGGGTTTGGAGTACCTCACAAGATACACATATCAACACTCACTCTTAGAGAGGGAGGTACTTCTAACACTAGGAAGTCTCCATCAACATCTTTGACGACACTAGCTCATTTGGCATCCATCACTGCAAAATACTTTGTAGAATGAACCTTGCAATCTTGGTAGTGCCTCTGTCTCATCACATTTGAACCTAAAGATCCCAAATCTACATACGGATGCTCCCTCTGAAGCTAGACTCCCTCTGAGTCTACACGATCTTCACTGGCTCAATCTTGCAAGCACTGATCCTCTTGGATAAAATACAACTCGTACAAATCCCTCCAATATCGAATATGAAACATCACGATCCAAAGAAGAAGATAGTATGCCTATCTATAGTCCATCACACGAATAGATATTGATCATGCCAATCTCATGCAAGCCAAAATAATCCTTGAGCTATCCCAACCATCCATGACAAGTTATAGGAAGTCCATGATCAACAACCTATATTACAACAAACTGTTATTCCCTAAGCTCAACGCCAATCCACCAGAAATCCCAACCAATCTCACTGCCAAACTAGTCAAGGCCACATGTCCATGTCTTCGGTTGAACCCTTTGGTCCATGATCTAGACAATCCCAACTCCCTCTAAGCTACTTCACTGTGCACACTCTGATTCAGTGGACATTTAAAGTAGCTTTAATGCCATGTTTTTCCACGATACTGGTGTCTAGGATAGAATATTAAATCACTGACGCTACCAAACCAAGTATCACAACATATTACAAAGGAATACAAATAACAATAAGTCACATGTGCACAAATATAAACAACTTTTTACAAAATTTCAACTTGAATTCAATATATTAATCAAATTGAATAATACAATAATATAGGGCTCATGTACCAAGGATAACGACCCTCATACATCCACAGATACAATATATACCACAAATAGGGCTTGGTGTCTGTCATGATGACCACCAATCTACCCAATACAAGACACTCTGATTGTCTAGCTGATGTAGAGCTCCTCATAGTTGCCTTGGTTGTAAAATATACACATATGCTCGGTCCTTCGGCTCCTGATTTGCAGAAACTTCCTCTATCAATGATCCAAGTCCATCTAGCCATTGAATATCGACTATCCAATCTGCTTTCTCTTTGATCATTTGTCCATCAACACATCAACACATCGAGATTCTTGTCAAGTTGTTCACAACTTTGTTTGTTCACAACTCTCATTTTCCCAATGTTGCTCCTCAACTACTTAGGGAATTCATCCCACTATAGTCTTCCTGCTCTGCTCCAATGATGAATAACATAGGGCATGGAGGGTTTCCACCTATCACTGCAAGATTTCCTTCTCCCACAATGAACACGGGTTGCAACAACTACTCCTCTGGATGATCAGACCTATGAGCTCCAACAAACTACCTCTCCTAGCAACCCTTAGTCCATCAAGGTACTACACATAGGGCTCCAGATTTTGGCACTGTCACACTGCCCTCCAATAGTCCACAAATTCCTAATCCAACACAAACAAACACTTCCTTCAAATCATCTCAAACATTATCCAACTAGAGCTCCAAATATCTTCCCTTTTCTCTGCAATAGAGGAGCTATTGCGCAAATCTAGGCACCCAATCAACATTGTAGCTTTTGCCTACTAGTTATGACTTCTAACATGCCATGCTAGCGCTACCTCCTAGCTTCTATAGTCATCCAAATGCATACCAATCAATATGGTCCATGTTACCCACCACTTCGTGGGTGATATCCACAGGATAATTTTTTCTCCATGATGAACCTCAGCCGACAGGCAGTAACCCCTTGCAACCTCCTACTAGCTCGTTGTGCTATTTCTTTGCCACCTAATCCGACCATTTGGTCCCTCACTCACTTGTATTGATTGTACGTTTGAAGGTGGGCCTCTCAAATCTAAAGGTATGTCTCGTCATTTGGTAATTGAGTATTGGGTTTACTTATCATGGGTACTTCTGGGTATGGATTGATGGGGGGATTTAGTGGAAAGGGTGGGCTTAGTTTGTGCTCTTGTCCCCTTTATCTCTTTTGGATGTTACCTTTGGATCTTAGTCCCATGGGATCTCCTTTGTTAACCATTTGGTTCTAGGTTGGCACTACTTGGGAAACCTCGACTTTGGGTGCATGGTCCTTCTCCTTATCCACATATATTACTCCGTTTCCACTCACTATACCTCATTCATCATTTCTCCCACCTGGGTCCACATAGGGCCAACCTCCTTATCCCCTTGCCCCCACCTTGGGTCAGGCTTGGAATGATGCCCCGAAGGTTGAAGCAGCTAAAAAAAAGAAAAGAAAAAAACATAATTGGCCACATTTAACAGGAAATTGTACCACAAAATGCAAAATATGGCCGAGACAAAATAATTATCCGTGGGAAAAATCCAATACATGAGCTCTACCCTAATCCATGTGTTGGTACTATTTTATTGCCATTCTTTTCTTCTAAAAATCCATCATTTATCTATCATTTTCCCTCCATAAACCCCTCATAGTCCATTGAAATTGATTAATGAAGCATTATAAATTGTTATTTTACATTAAATTTAATTTATGGATTTTTATGTTAAAAATTGGAAATTTTCAACAAAATTATGGGATGTCATGACTTCCTGTAATTGGTTTATGTTGTAACACGTGGCATGGCAGGAAAATCAAAACAGAGGATAAGGACATGATCTAGGATGTACATACATGGTGGAAGAACTATTCAACATCGAATCTAGAGCTCCTGGATACATGGTCAATGCTAGTCAAACCCAGCCTTTTTGGTCGTAAAAGCAACAAAAAGCCAAAGTTACCTAAACCGATTTCGTGTTGTTTTAGAAATTAGTTAGGATTAGAAAAAAAACAAAAATAGCCTTTTTTGCAAAAGCAGAAATATCTGCAGCGATAATGTATGTACATTCGATTGTAAATTTTAAGGAATGCTAGTGAAGAAAGGATATAGATGAGAGCAAACAAAAGACTGCGTATTATTTTTCCAGAACTCTGTTCTTGCATGTAATTTTTTTCCAGAACTTAATCACAAGCAACGTTTCATCAATTGTAGTGTTTATGTGTTAACGTTTTTATCATCTGAAGTTTTCTAAGTGTTCCATCAACGCGTGGACGGGCCCTACGTGAAGATTGGTATACTTTCGTTTCATTTTCATAGCATTTAGACTTCAGATCTGAATAGCGTTTGATGTCATTTCTTTTCTTGTGAGTTAATTAATTTGATTAGAAGTTCTTGCGATTGTCCTCTTATGATTCACGGTGATAGCTTGAAAATTCAATTGTCAAATTATTGAATAAGACCTTGTAAAAGGATTAATTGAACATTGAATTTCACAGTATTTCTATGGACTCTGTTTTCATGAATTTGAGTTTTAGTATGCTTAAAAGAGTTTTTTTTGGTTTTCATGAATGCTTAGTGTGTTAGCTGGAAAGAGTTTTTTGTGAACTATATCCTTGTAAGAGGATTGAGGACTCAGACTAGTAACACTCTGTTTTACAACAACTAATTAAATTAGAGGATATAGGTGTTTAAATTGTGAAAGGAAACATATTCCAATCTCTTGTAAAAGAGTGTTGTAGCCTGCCACAGTAGACACTTATTTAGGTAGATGAGATCCTTTTAGGTCTATAAATTCTAGACACGTGCCTCTAAGTTTACCTACCTGGTTGACATTAAATTTAGTCTAATCTAGATCCCTGGATTGGTCACTACATTTTGGCGCCGTTGCCGGGGAGGCGCAGCTAGAGGATTTCTAAAAGCAAAATATATATAAAAAAAATAAACAAAAACAAACAAAAACATAGATTCAATTTTAATTCATCATTTTAGAAGTCATGTTTACTTATGTCTAGATCTATAGATGATAAAGGTAGATTCATAAAAACCCCCCATCAAAAAAATAACCTACCACTAGGAGCAGACCCTTTAGGAAAAATTGAACACACAACACCAGCTGGGGAAGTCACCATACAAAAATTAGAGGATAAGCAAAAATCAGGGCAAAGACTCACACTCATTGAGAGACAAATTCTATTGGTACACGAATCAAAGAAGAACCATCTCCCTGAATCCTCTATAAAAAGAAAAAGTAGTAAAATAACTCAACAATCTCTCCTTGAACCTACTGATTTTGAAAAATTTCATGAAGGAGAAAAATCACTAAAACAAATTCTCTTTGAAACAAGTGACACTGAACAAGAAATTAAATCAACAGAGGAATCTATCAAAATGGCTGAGGAAGGAGGAGGATCAGCAAGAAGACCCACTCCTGAACAACAAGATCAAAGAGAGGAGGAAGAGTCAACCTTTAAATTTCCTATTCAAGAACCAGGTGAAAATCATGATGAGGAAATAAAAATGAAAAACATACCTCCATCTGTGTTACCAAACTTTTATGGCATGGCTTCAGAAGACCCAGATTCATTCTTGTTTGAGTTTGATATAGTATGTCGAACATATGGTTACACAGATGATGCCCATAGGCTTAGACTCTTCCCAGCGACATTAAAATCATCAGCATTAAGATGGTTCATGGGACTTGGTGAACATGCAATAATTGGTTGGGATGGCATGAGAAGAATATTCCTAAAGAAATACCAACCTTATTGTAGATCGAAAGATTCTAAAGATGATATATTTAGAATGAATCAACAAGAGGATGAAGATTTAGAGGAGTACTTGGAACGATTTGTTTACAATTCGAAAAAATCAAAACATTGAACCATGTCTCTTGATCTGATTCGAACAATATTTTTGAAGGGCATTCGAGAGGAATACTTAGATGATCTTAATTTGATGGGCAAAGGTGATATTTCCACTTTACCTTTCGAAGAAATTGCTGATTTATGTGAAAAGTATTCTAGGAGCAAAGCCAGAAATGGAAAAAGAGCCATATCATCCAAAGCCACAAAATTTGCTTCAGCAAGTGTCACAAGAGTTGAAATAGGAAATTTGTTAGAAGAATTCAAAACAAATCTATTAAGTACCTTAGGAACTCAAATTGACAGTCTGAAAGCCAAGAAAATACAAGAAGAGGAAGATCAATTAATGGCTGTCTTTTGTCAAAAATGCCAAAAGAAACATGCTTTGAAAGACTGCCCATTAGAAAACATTCAAGTTTGCACCTTTTGTACTAAAAATCATGATATATTTCATTGCTCTAAAGTCAATATTTTGTAGAATTGTAATGTGGCAGCTAACACAGACATGGAGAATGTGTATTTCATGGGCGCAAAGAGACCATGGCAACCAAGACCTCCACCTCCAGGTATGTTTCCAAACCAGAATTTGCAATTTCCTGCACAAGATCAGATGTATGCTCAGAATTCTTGGAATCTACCCATGCCATGGTAGCACCAAAGTTACCCACAACAACAATGGAGACCATCTCAGCAATACTCTCAACAATATCAACCTTATCCTCAACCATACCAACCATATTCTCAGCCATATCAACAGTATCATCAGCCATATTCGCAAACATATCAACAATATCCTCAACAGCAAGTTGTTTATCAACCCCAACACACTCAACAAGAATTGCCTGCTCCTCCACCAATAAATCCACCTCAATTACAACTTCCATCTAACCAACAACCTCTTAGACCCACTCAGATTCCTGCTCAACCTGTACCAAATCCAAATAATAGAGCAGAGAGACCAGCTTATAGTGTAGATGATGGACCATCATATCGCACATTACCTTTACAAAATATCAATTTGAGGTCTGGTAAGGTACTTCAAAAAGAACCCCCAATAGCTGAAACACAAGAAGAAAACGAAGAAAATGAAAATGAAACTCCAACTCAAAGGAAACAAAATGATGACATTAAAAATAAACAAATGCAACCGTTGCATCCACCACCTTTTCCAGAAAGATTGGTCCAAACAAAACTTCCCATATCTATACCCCAGTTTGATGTTTTAGATGAGCTAAAGAATGTCTATATAAAAATTCCACTACTACAAGCCATAAAAGACATTCCCATATATACTAAAGCAATCAAAGAACTATGCCTCAAGAAGCCTACTAGGAAAAGCGTTGATCCACAAACTATTCATGTCATTGGACATTTAGCTGGCCTTATGACAAACACCATTTCAATGGAAAAGTATGTTGATCCTGGTATTCCAAGAGTTACTACAATCATTAACAACATACATATTCCAAACACCTTAATTGACCTTGGGGCCGCAATAAATGTGATGACTCTTGAAACAATGAAAACACTGCAACTCACAAACTTGCAGCACACAACAATTGTTCTAGAACTCGCTGATAGGTCTAAAGTGATTCCTGAAGGGATTTTGGAGGACATAATTGTTTCACTGGACTCTTGGGAGTATCCAGTGGACTTTTTAGTTCTTTAGCCAAAATCTAATTTAGGAGGACACCCTATCATCCTTGGTAGACCATGGTTAGCAACTGCTGATGCATTCATAGGATGTATATCGGGTAATATGATTATTTCATGAGGAATTGAAAGAAAACAACTCACTCTCTACCCATCAACGCAATCACCAGCGGTAGCACACAATTTATGGCTTGATGATAAATACAATGATAAGGAAGAAGTTCAATCTGTTTTCAGCATCAATCAAATATATGATTTTCAAGAACATAATAATGATGATTTGGTAGAATTGTTCCTTTCTCAACCTGATATTTCCGAAGAATTAAGAAATGAACAATATCATGCTGCAGATGAACTTTTGCCACAAAATTTTCAGGAAACATGCACCATTCAATCCTTGCAAACAACATTTCAGAACATTTTTCCCATTCAATCTATCACAAACACACAGAGCAAGACCATAGAGATTAGTCCAGGAAAAACTTTGAATATTAGTACTCACCTAGACTCATCTCAGGAGGAAAAATTGATCCAATTATTGAGAAAATAATAGAAAACATTTGCTTGGGACTACACCGATATGCACGGAATTCACCCTGAAACATGCACTCACCATATTTATACGGATAGTAATATCAAACCAGTGAGGCAACTGTAGAGAAGAACGAATCCCATGCTTCAGGATATTGTTAGAGATGAATTACAAAAACTACTGAAAGTCAATTTTATTTATCCTATCTCTGACAGTCAGTTGGTATCCCCATTGGTAGTAGTGCCCAAGAAAAATGGAAAGTGGAGGATTTGTGTTGATTACAGACAATTGAACAAAGCAACGCTCAAATATTATTTCCCACTACCATTTATTGACCAAGTGCTAGACACATTAGCTGGGAAATCATCATTCTCTTTTCTTGATAGTTTTAGTGGCTATAACCAGATCAGGATAGCCTTAGAGGACCAGGACAAAACCACTTTTACTTGTCCCTGGGGCACTTATGCCTATAATGTTTTACCATTTGGACTTTGCAATGCTCCAACTACATTTCAGAGAGCTGTATTAGCTATTTTGCTGATTCTAGTCATGATTGTGTTGAAGTTTTACATGGGATGATTTTTCGAGTATATGTAATTCATTTGAGCATGCATTAGAGAATCTTTGAAAAAGTTTTGAAAGATGTATTGAAGCTAATATGTCCCTGAGCAATGAAAAGTTTTTTATGATGTTTTAATGAACTGGATAGTATTAGGTCACCATATTTCTTCTCAAGGCATTAAAGATTGATCCATAAAAAATCTAGGATTCATTGTCAATTTGCCAATTCAAAGACTCAAAATAGTTAGAATTTTTCTTGGGTATGCAAGCTATATACAGAAGGTTTATTGAACATTTTAGTAAAATGCTGTACCTCTGTTTAAGCTTCTAGCAAAAAGATACACCTTTTCAACTGGGAATGAGAATTGTTAGCAAGCTTTTGAAACACTCAAAGAAAAATTATCAACCACACCAGTCTTAAAAGGACCTAACTGGACCCTACCATTTCACATCTTTACAGATGCATCTGATACTGCAGTAGGTGCCTCATTAGGCCAAAAAGAAGAGTCTTTCAATTATGCCATCTATTTCATTAGTAAAAATCCAACACTTGCAGAATTAAACTACACGGTCACTGAAAAAGAAATGCTTGCCATCATACATGCTGTGAATAAATTTCGACATTATATAACTGGTTATGAGGTTTTTGTACATACTGACCATTTTGCCATTAAGTATTTAATGCATAAACCAATCACTAATGGATGAGTTACCAAATGGCTGTTATTATTACATGAATTTAATATTACAGTGTTAGATAGACCAACAAGGAGAATCAGGTGGCAGATTTTCTTTCTAGACTGCAAAATCCAGGTGAGGTTGTTCCGGTTGAAGATTCTTTTCCAGATGAAAATTTATTTGCAATTTCAATAGTGAATCCTTGGTATGCTGACTTAGCCAATTATTTGTCCACGGGAAAAACACCACCATATTTTACTTCAAAGGAAAAGAAGAGGTTGATAAAACAAAGTGCTAGATATTCATGGGTTAATGGAGATTTATTTTACACCGGCTATGATATGATTATTAGAAGATGTGTAAGAAATGATGAAATAATTGATATTTTAAAATCTTGTCATGATGAACCGTGTGGTGGGCATTTTGCAGCCAAAAGAACAACATTTAAGATTCTCAATCTTGGATACTATTGGCCATCTATTTTTTAAGGATTCCATGAAGTATGTGAAAAGTTGTGATAGCTGTCAAAGAATGGGCAGACCAACAGCTACAGATGAAATGCCACTTCAGTCTCAAGTACATTTAGAGCCATTTGAAAAATGGGCTCTAGATTTTATAGGACCCATCAATCCAACTTCCAAAGGCAAAAAGTACATCCTAGTATGTACTGATTACGTGACAAAATGGGCCACTAGTCTGGGCAACTGAACAAACAGTGGTAAACTTCCTTTTTGAAGAAATTTTTGTAAGGTATGGAGTACCAAGGGAGATAGTGACAGATCAAGGTACTCAGTTTACTTCAAAGATAGTCAAAGACATCACAGAAAAATATAAAATCAAGCACAGGAAAAGTACACCTTACCATCCACAGGCCAATGGCCAGGTAGAATCTACAAATAAAAAATTGGAAGGAATTATCACTAAGACCGTAGCAATGAACAAAAAGAATTGGGAAGAGAAGCTCAAAGATGCACTCTGGGCTTACAAAATCACGTGGAAAAACACTACAGGATTTACACCATATTAGTTGGTGTATGGAAAAGAGGTAATGCTTCCTATTGAATTTCAAATACATACTTATAAGATGGCTGTAGATTTAGGAATTGATCTCAATGAAGCCCAACAAGAGAGAATTCGGAAATTGAACCAGTTAGATGAAATGAGGCAGCAAGCAGAGGAGACAACAATCCTAATGCAGAAACAAAGGAAGCAGTGGCATGATGCACACATTAAAAGGAAACAGTTCAAAGAAAGAGACTGGGCTTTACTCTTTGACTCTAAATTCAGAGATCATAAAGCCAAATTTACAACACATTGGATGGGCCCATATGAAATAATTCAAGTATATGAAAATGGATCAATTAAGCTTACTACAATTAATGGAGAAGGCAACACCTTTATTGTCAATGGACATAGGTTGAAACTATATCATAAGCCCATCAGCAAGGAGGATTTTATTCAAACTGTATCTCAACAAAGGGAGGTTGAGATATTGCAGCCTTCAACTGTGATATCTCTACCTTAGTCAATTCAATTTCATTTAAAAAAAATAAAAATATAATAATAATAATAATAATGGTTTAGATGTGAAAACCAGACTCTGGCACACTCTAACCCAGAATTGTTACTAGAAAACCAATCCTTTGGCTGATAAGAATTCCTTGTTCTACTTGTTTACTGTTTTTTCATCACTTCAATAATGACTTGAGGACAAGTCAAAGCTTTAGTGGGGGAGATGAATCAACATTTTGTTTTCCCTATCTCATCTCCTCATTTTTATATCTTCAAAGAACTTGTTTTAGTAATTCAGTATTTCAATAAAAGCACTGTTTTTGTTTTTGTTAAAGGGACCTGTTCAGTGCAATATACAGTGGGACCTGTTTAGAAGACTATGTTACCAGTACCAATATTAGAGGGACCTGTTCAACCAATATCGGAGGGACCTGTTAAAGACTACATTCAAGATACATCAGGCTACTTCAACAAAGTTTTCAAAGGTTGCTTATCATCAAGGCTACATCAACACCAAGGATAAAAGAAGCTGCACAAACATGGTTCTTCAGAGTTCTTTAGATTTTAAAGGGACTTGTTACATTCAATTTCATTTCAAAGGGACCTGTTTTGGACAGTGAAGATCAGTCTTACCTGTGCACGCCAAATCAACATTTTGTCAACCAACAAGTGTAATGTATTGTTGAAATTTTTATTTTTAACATTTAAAATTCTTAAATTATTTTAGTGTTAAAAATGATAATTATGATTGCTTGTTATCAATTTCAAAAACCCCTATACCCATCACCCTTGTAATATTCCTAACTACTCACCTCATTATCACTCTGCTATCATTTCCTATCACACCTTAGCCTATTGCCATATTCCTACTTGATTTTCAACCTTTTCCTACACCACTCTTCAAACCTTGTCATCAACTCATCATTTTTAAATTGGCCAAGTACCAACAAGTAGTGGATAAGTCCGTTCCATGGAAAGACAAGTGTTAAACCATCTATCCTCAAATGATTTCATTGGTTTTGAATGTTGGAGTTATAAAACAATATTTTGACCCAAGTCTGCTCATGAAATATATATCCGTTACCATCATACGATTTGTATATGGTGTTCTCATGATTATACCTCTGCAAATTAGTACTGCTCCTCTGTCTTCATGATGTGAATGCGCCTTCCAACTCTGCATTATCATCATAGCAATTGGATGAAGGTCGGCTGTTAAGTTTTCATTTTATAAAACTCTGAGTTCATAAAGTGCGTTGTCGTTTTAGTGTTCAGACTCTGAGTTTCTCAAAGAGGGCCGAGATAGTAAGTGATACAAAGGGATAGAATAGCAGCCAGGCTTACCACTAGTTTTTACTTCCGCCCATAATTAGAGGATGTTAACCAGGTCGCTCGCTCAAGAAATTGAAGAAGGAAACCCTGAGAATCGAGGGCGTTACCAGGTCAGCCCAGTGGAATGTAGGAAAAGAGGTAACAAATTGAAAAACCCTGATTGAATTGTTGAGCATAAACAAAAGGGTTAGAACATAGATTTTTAACAAAATGACCAATAGAGCAGAGCCCGGAAAATTTGATAGTTCACAATATCATGAGGACTGTGTCACGATCTTAAGGGAAAAACACTGGTTGTATTTTCTAGAGAAATTCAATGGAAACAATGAAGAAGTTACAAAGCAGTTTGCATTCTCCTTCAATGGAGAGAAAGCTTTAATAGGAAACTTCTCTTTTAGAATTTCAGAGGATACCATAGCACAAACATTGGTAATCAGTCCAGAAGAGGAAAAATATTTCAAAACCAAACAATTTAAGGAAAAATCATGGACTCAGTTTATGTCTAGGTCAAGGGTTTCCTTTGTCAACTGGAAAAAGGGTGTTCCTAGAAGCTGGCTAATGCACCCATGGGATGAAATGGTATACATTATTCAAAAATTTATTACATGTGAAGGACGTTACAATATAGTATACCTATATCACATAAAACATTTGTTGCACTTAAAAGGTCAATGCACCATCAGTCTGCCCTATTTTCTCTTCAAAGACCATTAAGAAAAAAAAGGGTAATGAAGACGAGTTTGTATCATTTTGGGTTGATCAAAATTCTAATTGAATTTGAGTTGCAGAGGAGAGGAAAAACATGGAAAGAATTTTTGATTGCCAATCAAATTAAAATTGGAGAAGATGAACAGGAACAACAATAACACACCGAGTTTATGCTTGATATTGATGATGAAATCCCTGACCATAAGTCAAGCAATGTTCCTCAACCCAGTAGTAGTGTAAGGACAAGAAGGATGAGGCAAGAAACTGCCAAGAGAATTGAAAAAGATAAAATCTTCACTACTTATACGAGAAGATCAAGGAGAATACAAAGGAATCAAACACAAGATGATCAACCAGAGTCGAATGCAAATGCACCAATGGACATTGAAAGCAGTACTAATTCACAACCAGAACAGGAAGCAGAAATGGAAATTGAGGGTAACACGGGAAAAAGGAAAGAGCCAGCACCTGCAAACAAGAAACAAAGAAGGTTAGAGAAACAGATTGAAGAGCTAAAAGAGGAATTGATGGAAGCAAACATGTTAGAGAAGGTCATAAAGAAGGAAAATGGAATGTTGAGAGCTCAGAGCAAGAAGATTCAGCAGAAAAATGAGAAACTGAAGAAGCAAATCAAAGAACTTAAGACTGATCAAATTGAAACGTGCAAATGGGCGACAAAATGGTACACTCAAAAAAAAGTTCTCAAAGAAAAATATAAGAATCTGAAACATGAGTTCCAAGTTTAGAAGAATGCCCAAGTTCAAAAGAATATAGATGTATTGCTATAAGTGGCAGAGGTACAAGCAGGAATAGAATATAAAGGGAGCACATCAGGATTAGCATGAGGACATGCTAAATCATTGAGTTTGGGGGAGATGTTGGTACTATTTTATTGCCATTCTTTTCTTCTAAAAATCCATCATTTATCTATCATTTTCCTCCATAAACCCCTCATAGTCCATTGAAATTGATTAATGAAGCATTATAAATTGTTATTTTACATTAAATTTAATTTATGGATTTTTATGTTAAAAATTAGAAATTTTCAACAAAATTACGGGATGCCATGACTTCCTGTAATTGGTTTACGTTGTGACATGTGGCATGGCAGGAAAATCAAAACAGAGGATAAGGACGTGATCTAGGATGTACATACATGGTGGAAGATCTATTCAGCATCAAATCTGGAGCTCCCGGATACATGGTCAATGCTGGTCAAACCCAACCTTTTTGGTCGTAAAAGCAACAAAAAGCCAAAGTTACCTAAACCGATTTCGTTTTGTTTTAGAAATCAGTTAGGATTAGAAAAAAAACAAAAATAGCCTTTTTTGCAAAAGCATAAACATCTGCAGTGATAATGTATGTACATTCGATTGTAAATTTTAAGGAATGCTGGTGAAGAAAGGATATAGACAAGAGCAAACAAAAGACTGCGTATTATTTTTCCAGAACTCTGTTCTTGCATGTATTTTTTTTCTAGAACTTAATCACAGGCAGCGTTTCATCAATTGTAGTGTTTATGTGTTAACGTTTTTATCATCTGAAGTTCTCTAAGTGTGCCATCAACGCGTGGATGGGCCCTACATGAATATTGGTATACTTTCGTTTCATTTTCATAGCATTTAGACTTCAGTTCTGAATAGTGTTTGATTTCATTTCTTTGCTTGTGAGTTAATTAATTTGATTAGAAGTTCTTGCGATTGTCCTCTTATGATTCATGGTGATAGCTTGAAAATTCAATTATCAAATTATTGAATCAGACCTTGTAAAAGGATTAATTGAACATTGAATTTCACAGTATTTCTATGGACTCTGTTTTCATGAATTTGAGTTTGAGTATGCTTAAAAGAGTTTTTTTTGGTTTTCATGAATGCTTAGTGTGTTAGCTGGAAAGAGTTTTTTGTGAACTATATCCTTGTAAGAAGATTGAGGACTCAGACTAGTAACACTCTGTTTTAGAGCAACTAATTAAATTAGAGGATATAGGTGTTTAAACTGTGAAAGGAAACATATTCCAATCTCTTGTAAAAGAGTGCTATAGCCTGTCACAATAGACACTTATTTAGGTAGATGAGATCCTTTTAGGTCTATAAATTTTAGACACGTGCCTCTAAGTTTACCTACCTGGTTGACATTATATTTAGTCTAATCTAGACCCCTAGATTGGTCACTACATTTTGGCGCCATTGCCGGGGAGCTGCAGCTAGAGGATTTCTAAAAACAAAATATAAAAAAATAAAATAAACAAAAACAAACAAAAACATAGATTTAATTTTAATTCATCATTTTAGAAGTCATGTTTGCTTATGTCTAGATCTAGAGATGATAAAGGTAGATTCATAAAAACCCCCCATCCAAAAACTAACCTACCACTAGGAGCAAACCCTTTAGGAAAAATTGAACACACAACACCATCTGGGAAGTCACCATACAAAAATTAGAGGATAAACAGAAATCAGGGCAAAGACTCACACTCATTGAGAGACAAATTCTAT
>APFE031281888.1:60132-76796 GCA_000404065.3 Pinus taeda | reverse complement strand
ATTCTTCTGAAACTGGCAAGAAGCTGAAGTCTTCTGCTAGAGGAAGTGTCCCAGATTGCCAACTGAAGGCATGCTCATGGGCATCTTTGTCTCTGGCTACAACTCTGAAACTGGTGTGGCAGGTTGTGGCTCAGGCTCGCTTGATGTGGCTTTGAAGCTTGTAGATGACCATCATTTCCCCCCCTGTCAGATACAAGGTGAAATGATGGAGAAAACTCAGCTGTAAGATTGTTTAATACTCTGGAACAAGTTCTGACATGCGTTTGGAATATCTTCTTGGCTGTTGATGCCCATTGCCAAGAAGCGATCCATCCAAGATGAATCTTTGTTCTTGCAGGACGTTTGTTTCTGAAGCATCTGTGCGAAGAATGACTGGTTTTATGACAGTGCTTACATGGATGAAGATCAAAAGAGTGATCTTTCAAATGGCCAACTCAATCACAGTGTTGGAATTTCACAATCTATTGTTGTTGTTGTTGCGGTGGAAGAGGAGTAGAATCTGGAACAGCTGGAGGTGAATTGTCATGAGGAGCAGGTGAACTGTCATGAATGAATCCAACACTCTGAAACTGAATGGGCTTTGAGTAGTCTGGAATATGAAAGGACAAGTCCTTGTCATATCCAAGACTGGTTCTGTGCTTGTTGTGGACAAGCTGTTCCCAAGGTCTGATGATGGGCTTGGGAAGTGCAGACTGAGTTTCTGCATCTGCATGTAAAACTATTTCTTTATTTGAATGAACTATAACATTATTGACTTGCTGTTGATGGGTGGTTGTCTCAATGTTCTGAAAAAAAACAGGTTCAGAATGATGTCTATTTTGATGTAGCTCTTCTTGTTGTAGCTATGATTCAAGCTGCAAAAAATCGATCTTTTCTTGTGCATTTTGCAAATAAATTTGAATGTCAAAAAGAGTTTCTTTGTTGACTTTTACCATCCCATCAACAATGGAATGAATTAGGATATTCAATAAATTTAATGCATCTTCAAGTCTGGCCATTATCTCAATAGATAAACCCTGATATGCAAATGATTTTTTGCCACAATGTTCTCCACGGTGGGTGATTTTCGTAAGTTTATTCACTGTACATTGTTTTTAATGCTTCCACATGTAGTAACAGTCTCCAAATAAACTTATATTATCCAATAGCAAATTCAGAAATTAAATGCAACGGCCTTTAAGTGATAGCTACTACATAATGGAATTTCCTCATTCAAAAACTTAACTAAACAACGGACAGATTGGAAGATAGAACCTGATAATTAAATTTCAACGAACATAAATTAGTAGATATGCAATTATCAGTCCCCAAAATGGCACCTCAACATTTTTTTATGATGTACGCTGCCTAGGAAATGGAAGAATAGATTCCCTCTTCACCACAGTTCTTGTATCATCATAAAACCACACTCATTCAACTTCTCAGATAGCATACAGTCCCTTCAATGCAGCTACAACAATAACAGAAGGTGGAAACACACAAATAATACTTTAATCCATGAAGAGGGATGAACCTTCAAGGTTTCAAACCATATAATAGTCCACCACATAGAGTGTATGTAGAAGAACTAAAGAATATAAGAGCCAACAATATTTTTCATTTATTAGATATGCAATAAAGTTGACCCTTGCTCTCACTATCTTCACCACTACTTTGCTTCTCCATAATGCTGGGCATCCTCCTGCAAACAAAAAGAGTTTGACCTCACTGATTTCTCTTTAACAGGTTCCAGAACTATGAATTCAATACCGTGTGAGTACTCCACCCTGCCCAACAATCACATGGTATTGATATTCTCATCAACTTCAGTTTCAAGCTTATGGCTTAAAATAGTCCTCCAGTAAAGCTAAGTGTGCATAGTAACAGGTTATATTTCAGTATAAACGAGCCATCAAGTACATGAAAACTCCCGTATGCCAAGCTTAGAGCGTTTCATCTTTCTATTTTCCAGAAGCTAAATGAATCGAGTAGCGATGTTATTCAAAAGAAAACTTTCGTATGCCTTTAACCCCAAAGAATCCTAACCATGGTTTTCGTGCTTCAACTTACAAGAAAACTTCAAAATTGATTAATTTTACGGTCAAAATTCAAAGCTTTAAGCAATTGTAAACCATGGCTCTCGAGGTTTAAGCTTGAAGGAGCTTCAAATTGGATTATTTGGGAAAATTCCGACTACAGACTTCAATCATTTTTGAAATAGTATTCTCGAGCTGCATCAGCTTCAAGAAAGCTTAAAATCACCTTAATCGACAAGTGATCTTCCCTTGTAGATGATTTCAAACATGTTTGAAGCTTTCACCTTGAAAGGGCTAAATTGTTGCAATCAAAGGTCACCCTTTAATCATTTCTGGATCATCGCTCTCAAAGTTTTACTAGAACCAGCGAAGCTTGAAACCGGCTCAATTTCACGACTTCCTCTTTTAGTAAACTCTCAACCATGCTCTTCAATCTTTTATCTTCACAAAGGATTGTTTGTAGAGTCAAGCTACTTTCGTCCAGCAATTTCGAACCAGTGCTCTCGAGCCTTCGCAAACCAAGGAATCTTACTCGCGACCTTAAAGCTTCAAAATAGTTTAATTCAAAAATCTTGCGTCTCCCACGCATATATAGATTTGGACGGCACTGAAATAGAGTTTTTCGCAGACGCTTGAAGCGCTCTTGGCGCAACGGAAGGGCGTAGTGCCATACAAGGATGATGAGATCACGATTGTAATGAATTCTTGAACAAGAAAACTCAATTCCAGATTAAGAGAGCCGTGGAATCCATGGTTTTTCAGTGAGTAAACCCATAGCGTTAATGCTCAAACAGCGTTCAAGCCACAACGTTATACCATTCAGCGTTCAAGCCACAATGTTATACCAAAGTCGTTTTAACACATATACCATAATGCATATACCATTCAAACGTTAAAGCAATACAGGTATCTCTGCGTGGCGCAGCAGATTCATTCAACAACGTTCAAATGATTCAAAACTGCATTCAACTTCTAACATAACGCATTCATTCAAAATCATTAATATTCAAAAACCATACGCATACCATTCAACTTCGAACCATACACACACCATTTAGGCTAGGAGCTGGACCTTCATCGATGGTGGTGTATCTCTGCAGTGGCACCGTCAGGCCTCAGCGCTAAAACAGGAAATGACAGTATGGACAGATGTGCAGTGCTGGTAGAGGTAGGTTATTTTAGGTCTAAGGGGAATAAGGCAGAGCCAGAGGTCAGGTAACGCAGAACTGACATATATGACATATATATAGAGACCACAAAACAAGTGGCTCAAATTGGAGCAGGACCAGCAATTGCCCGCTCCGATACCATGTTAAACACACATGGGAGAAAGAACAATATGAAAGATGAAAACATGCAAGTACAATTTTTATTGACAAATGATATACATTTATAGTACATTATGTGATCGTTGGGTTCCACATCCCAAGGTCTCTTGGACTCCTTTTGTCCATTCGGCTTCCACACTAACCCATTGAGGATTAGGTGTCCAACAGAACTCAATGAACAAGCATGGAAAAACTAAGATCATATAGATGGTAAGACATAGCATGGACACAACCATCTGTCTACATAAATATAAAATCTCCTCGCAACCTGGATTGATGAAACTAGATCCAAGGTCTTGATCTCCATCTCTCGATCCATAGTACAATTCTAACCATGCAAGTGAATGTCTTGAAGTCGGAGATGGCAGAAACCACTTGATTACCGGTCAATGATGTAAACCATTAACAAGCACGAGAGAAACCACCAATAATGAAAATGGTTCTCGAGGTACTCCCAGTACAATCTATGAAGTGAAAATATGTGATCTGAAGTCGAACACTCATAGAATCATTCGATCGAAGGCCAATGATGAGAACCTACCATTGCAAGCGAAAAACTTGCCATTAAGGCATGTAGGCTTCAAGGTACTGAAGGTTTCTAAATCAACTTCCTAGATTATGAGCTGAAATCGATAGGAAGTGATTCTTCATAGGAAAGCCTACGACACAAAACATGATATCAAGTTTTGAAAATAATTGCAAGGAATGACTTAAGGATGGCCAACGCGAATGAAGGCTAAGATTTTGCAAAAGGATTTGAACCAAGGTTTAACTTCTCTTGAACAAATAACGACACTATAATGATTTGGTAGCATTTGACTCAACGATAATACCCAAAACCATGAAGAATTTCAATGAGGTTTGATTAACTGTAAGGAAAATTGATTTCCCAACCCGGACATGAATGTGACGGAGTGTCGTGTTCAAGAGAGATATGCTACCTTTTAACTGACGATGTAAAATGGACACCTTCCCCAGTTTTCCCCCACCTTTACTGGCAAGTACCTCTTTATTTTTTACAAGCTTGAGGATGATAACATATGTTTGGACTATAATATCATCCTTCATATGAGTCCATCGAAGTATTTTTAACGAACCCTAAGAAGGAATGGTTCAGTCTCGTCATGCTTAACGAGTCCTATACTGTTTAATTTTAACGAGTCTAGTAAAGGTGTAACTTGATGTCGTTTTATTTTAAGAGTTTGAAAAAGACACAAAAATAAAATTCATTTAGCTCTTTAACTGTAAAATTTTAACGAGCCCGGAGAAAGTAAAGCTCGACATTTTTCATTTTTAAAGAGTTAGAAGAAAAACATAAGTAGACTCCATCAAGTTCTTTTTTGTTAGTTTAGTCTCTAAAGTCTGAAAAACGATAAAATAGTACAAGAGAGAACTCTATTGACAATGTTTGATCAACGTATACCTATTTTGTAAACAATCCTGGCTTAGTCCGTAAAAGGGGTAAACTTATATTGAGTGGACGGTTGTTCATTTACTTTTATGAGTTTGAACAAGCAAGTACTCAAAAATCTTTTCTTTTTTAAAAAAGTATGAAAAGGGCTTAAAATAAGACTTCATTATTTTTCGCTTTTCGTAATTTTTAAAGAGCATAAAAAGCGATAAAAGTTTGCTGAAATGTCAAAAATGATTAATCTTGATTCCGTAAACGATCCTACACATTCAAAATCAATATCTTGTCATAATTTCTCAAACACATGTTTTCCCTCTTAAAAAGATTCAAAATATAAAAAATAATATTTTTTGAGCTTAAAAACTTATAAAAGTGGGAAAAATAATTTATTTTTACCATTTGCATTTTCATCGGTTCAGAACAGAGAGAGGGGTTTTTACCGTGAAACTTCCGGGATTGATTCCGAGCCAATCGATGGACGAAATCACACACGTTTACTCCAAGTAGAAGAGCTTTCCATAACTTAGATTTCTATCTGTTTATTTTTTCATATTAATCTTGCATTTGGTTTTTTTGGGACAAATATTTGTCCAAAAATGCGCCCTCGGCGCTGCGCTGGTTTTGCTCAATCGGGCCCGCGCAGGTTGATAAAATTTTCCAATCGAAAATTCTCTACCTGCGCGGAATTCTGCTGGAAATTTCCGCGTAGTTGTGCCCTGTCCATAAAAGCGTGGCTGCGTAGGCGTTGTGGGATATTTTTTAAATAAACTTTGGGGCCCAAAAAACATGAAATGAATTTCAAGAAATATTTTAACTGCTTAAAAATTTCCATTTCAGGTCATTTTGCTTGCTAAAAAATGGAATGGAGGACAGAGAGCACGAAGCCAATGATGTGGCTACTTTGACGGATTCGACCACTTTGTAGGCTCTCAGGAATTGCAGCCTCCTGAAATACTGGCTAATCCCTGGGATGAAAGCTCAGGTAGATCTGATGACATGGTTCATGAGCACCTAGAATATCCAGGAACAATGCTTTGTGATTGCTAATTATCGCCTCACCATTGATGCCGATGACATATATTTCATGACTAGGTTATCTCATCGGGGAGCCGATATTTCAATTTTTGGATCGAGAGCAGGGGGAGACATTATTGATGGATACCTACGATGCTTTTGTAGGGGTGAACCACCCAAAGATGGATGGATTGACATTCAGTCCATCGAACTTTTACCCTTGAGGACCATTTCTTTCACCGTTTGCAAACTGTGTGGCAGTGTTTCCCTCCATCTAGCCACCCGGGCATAGATGTAGACGAACGTGGAATGCTGGGAGTCCACGGTATACAACTAGTGCAAGGGAGTAGAGGTAAATATGAATGGCCAACTGACTAGGTGCAAGAATGGTAAACTGAAAATTTTTGATTATGGTGCCATTCTAGTTTTTTTTCCCTAGAAAGGGTTCCTATTCTTCCGCCACAACAGATTCGGGTAGAAGAGGGGGGTTCCAGAGATCCACGCTTGATGAGGTGGGTTACACTGATGGCACGCTATGGCGGTGATGGTCTTGTAGTGAGGTATACGACCAAGTTTTTTGATTGGATGAGTGAGCAGATTGTTCCAATCGAGGACTTTCCGTATGCCGGGATAGATTACAGAGGTGACCCTGATATCCCACTTCCAGCCGAGGCTCAATGGGGTGATCTAGGTAAGATTTTCTCATTTTGACATATTTTCAAAGTTTTTTAATTTTTAAGTGTTTTTTTCTTAAGAGGCTAATTGTCTGAAATGTATGTCCAAATGTGGGTCCAACTCGACCAGCCGGGATGAGACGGTACAATAGATGAGACGAGCATCCTATGGTTGCTGCGACAGTGAACCCTGAAGCGGATGACATCCTGACAAAGTTGAAGCACAAACTTGAGAGGTTGACTGCCAACATCCTAGACACTGGAGTTGATGACATTCCACGTGCCTATCAGAGGCACGTAGTTGGGGTTCCCGGACTGCTCAGACGTTTTCTGCGTCAAGTTTTTTGTGCTATCGTGTGTTATCACGAACATCACCATGCCTAGATGTTCTAGTTTCTAGGACCATTTTTGACCTTTTGGTTTCAGTACTATTTGGAAAATAAAAGGCCACGAGGTCTCATGTCCTCGGATGACATATTTTGTAGACACACCCAAGCTCTATTTTAATGAAAAATCTGCTACTTTTATCTATGTTTATCTCGATCAATGTATGAATGAATATTTTTTTTAATTTACAAATGTTGCAAATGTCTATTTACCACATGATTTGCCAATGCATTTGTGAATGTGTTTAAATATTTTGGAATGTGTTGATTTTTGATATAATCAAATCGTCTTTCCAAGAGACGGACTCGTAAAAACATCCTTAACATGGTTGGAATCCTAACCAAATAGACACCATTTAAATATAATACTACGAGTTGCGAATCTAACCTAACAATCGAACGAAGGATGCCAAATGTGATGGCATCAACCAATAACTCAATGACTGTGCTATATTTTGCTATATTGTTCGTTGTTTGACCGAGACATATCCCGTGAATAAAGACTAGCCCGTTACTGGGTGAATAGATAACGCAAGTTGCGGAAGATAAATTCTGGGTACTACGAATAACTCCATTAGCAAAGCCAATGTAAGTCGGAGAAAACGTTGACATCTGCAAATCAAGTGTGAAAATATGATAAGCAGAAGAAGTAGTAAACAATACTAATCTACCACACGTACTTAAAAATGGTAAATAATGTACAAATATTCACCAAAAATTTATGCAAAATATTTCTTTAGGTAAAGACCATTTATGGGCTTTCCCAAAGGAACACCATCGTAATCAATCAGCTCATAGGCACATTTAGCTAATACGCATTTTATGATGTAAGGGCCATGCCACATGGGATCGAATTTCCCTACACCTAGCTTATCATGAGCTTGATCATATACCAAGACCAGGTCACTTTTTGAATATGTACAAGAATTAAAATTCTAATCATATTGGGCTTTGACACATTTCTGGTGAGCTTCGCTAGCCAATACGACATTCCGACGATTTTCATCTAGATGGGCTAAGTGTACTAATCGTTCTTCGTCTGTAGAGGTAGCTGGTAATATTTCGATAACTAATTTAAGAGATGGAATTTCACATTCAATAGGTAATACGGCTTCCAAACCATAAATGAGTTGAAAAGGGGTAAAACCGGTAGATGTTTTTACGGTAGTGCGGTAAGCCCACAATGTTGAAAAGAGCATAGAGTGCCAATTTCCTTTATGGATACCAACTATCCGTTTAATCATACTGGTTAAAACTTTATTGACAGCTTCGACTTGACCATTAGCTTGTGGATAATACAGAGTAGAGCTATCATGGCAGAGGCCAAGTTGCGCGGATAGTTCGACCATTATATAGTTGCGAAAATGACTACCGTGGTCTGTAACAATAGCTTGTGGGACGCCAAACCGAGAAATCACATGATTGAAAATGAAAATAGCTGCAGTTTCGTCGTTGTCTTTACATGTAGGCATTGCCTCAGCCCATTTTGTAAAGTAATCGACTTCAAGGATGATATATCCACGCCCCTCGGATGAGTGAGGGTTACAAGTGACGAATTCAATGCCCCATTTGGCAAAAGGATTGATAAATACGATTGGGTGAAGGGAGCAGGAGGTGCTCGCAATTTGCGATCATAAATTTGGAAATTGTGACATTTTCGGATTGTAGTGATGTAGTCTTTAAACATTGACGACCAAAAATAGCCAGCACGTAATATCTTTTGGGTAGTAGAATACCCAGACATGTGACTACCACATGCTCCAGAGTAGGAGCCATTCAAATTTTTTTTGGCTTCTTCAAGAGTTAAACAATGTCAGAATACAAAATTGACACCACGTCGATAAACATTATCGCCAATAATGTTGTATTGTTGGGATTGGTATTGGATTCTTCGACGATCAGTTTTGGATAACTCAGGCCTAAAAGTTTGTGTTTGTAGATATATAATGATATCTCCATTCCACATATCTAACACACTAATAAGAAAGAGAGATTTGTCAGCAAAATAGTCTTCTGCTACAATTTCTATATCAGTATGGGGGAAGTCACACAATAGTTCGGCGAAAACCAAGGATTTCTTTGATTTGGATTTTTCAAACTCCAGATCAAACTTTTGTAAAATGACTATCCACTTTGATTATTTCCCCCCTAGCAGTTGCTTCGTGAGAATATACATCATAGGATTTCAATTTGAAATGACAGTCGTTTTTTGAAGAAGTATATAGTGACAGAATCATTGAACAACTTGCACAGTTGCCAAGGCTAGTTTCTCCACATGTGCGTATTTAATCTCAGTTTTAGTGAGACTCCTACTTAAATAGTGAATCACAAGTTTGCTACTAGAATCATCCTCTTGGACTAACACCATGCCAATGATGGCATCAAATGTAGCGAAGTACAAAAATTGGTCTCAATGATAATCGAGTGGATGTAGTAAAGGCACATTAGTCAGTGCATGCTTTAATGCATCAAAAGCTTTATCAACAAGCTCATCCCAAAAAAATGGAATACCCATTTTCAATAGTCGAGTGAAACCCTGTGTTAGTTCAACATAATTGTGGATGAATCCATGCAAAAAGTTTACTTTCCCTTGCAAACTTTGGAGTTGAGTCAAGCTAGAATGAGCAGGGAAATTCAAGATTGCCTCTACCTTGAGAGGATTGACACGAATGCCTTCCTTTGAAACGATGAAACTTATAAGGCGACCGGATTGCACACAAAAAACACGTTTGTGTGGATTCAAGCGAATATTGTAATGCCTACACCTAATGAAAATCACTTTTAAGTGCATTGGGTGATCCTGCCATTTCATTGAATGAGCTGGGAGGGTCGATTCTTGGCATCTCTTCATAGGACCAGGCAAAAATGTCACAAATTTCTTGAAATAGGGCTTTGTAAGTTGAAATATATTATAACGAACAAGAGGCTCCTATATGAATATTTACAATTATTCTGGGTTTCATTGAGATATCGATAGGTACTGTTGCCGATATGTTCCCTAAATTATGTAGATATTGGATTTTAAGGATCGCTAAGGGCCTTAGATGAAAATAATGATGAAAAAATATTCTCAATTTTATCAAAATATGGTAAGAAATTTGAATGATGCTGAGTATTTTCCCATGGCATTTCATCCAAGGTCATAACTTCCATAATCCCTTCATCAGTTAAAAAATATTTGTTAAAAGGATCACGCATAGAGATTGGTTCCAAGCGTGACAAATGAGAATATTCATCAATGATCATATTCATTTGATCATCATCAGATGTTGATGGGTTGGAAAAAAACTGAATGGCCTCATAGGCTAACTCGAAAGGACTACGAGGAATTTCATCACCATATAAGATCATTTCTGATTCTAATGGTACTTTCCATGGATCTCCCATTTTGAAATGACTTGATGTAATCATGTTGATTTGTGCTTCATTCTGAAGAAGAACGGGTGGAGGGAACGTGAAAGTTCCCATCAAAGATGAGTCTTTGAGTAGGAAAACAACAACCTCTTCATATGGAGTGGTCGATTTTCCAACAAATGGGATACTGCTGATAGAATTAGGGTTAGAGGTATAGTAGGACAATTGATCTACTTTCACAATTCTTCCTTTATGAAGAAACATAATCATCCTAAAATATGACGAGACTACTGTCGCCATGGCATAAGTCTAGCTCTGGCAAAGAAAAAGGTTGTAATCAAGTTGAGCATCAACAACCTCAATGTCTATTGCAACTATTTTTCCCTCTAACTCTATTGGCAAATCATTTAAAAGTCCATACAGAGGAAAACCTCTTCCATCGAAGGCTTTCAAAGTCGTGGGATATTGATTGATTGTTGGAGAACCCAAATTTTTCCAACAGGAAATGGACATAATACATGTTGACGCTCCTTTTTCAATCACTCTTCGAAAAAATCATCGAGTTTTGACATGAACATGTATCTGAAAATCCAGTTGGTGTGGGAGACGCGGGACATGATTCTCGAGATCAAAAACAATCAAATGGGAGTCTTGAGGATCTACATCTCCTGTGGATGATAATAATAATTTCCTTTGCGCTGGAAAAATCTGTAGCACTTCAAGGGTAGACATGGCTAAAGGTGACATAGCCAGATCTTCGACGATGTTATAATTTTGGGCAACCTAGCATGAGGATTAAAGGTTGAATTATGAGGCATACCCTTAGGAGGCGAACGAATTACCATATCAACTGGAGTCATCTCCATTATCAACAGGACTCTTTGATGCGTAATCTTTGGATCTCGTTGCTACCATAACTCTGTAAGACATCACCATGATATCTGCCGATGGGGATGAGGAGGATTGGTAATGAGAGACCATTTTACTGTCTTGAGGAAATGGATCCTTTAAAACAGTAGGTGTGGGCAAACTTTTGACTAATTTGGAAACTTCACCCCGATGAGGGCACTCCTTAGTGCAATGATCTTCCTCACAAATCAAGCAAGGATATCAAGATTTCCTCTTTTCATCAAATAGTTCTTTCTTGACTGATTTCTCCATAGAGTGTTTGTCTTGTTTAGTTTTTCCTTTTCCCTTTTTCTTATTTCCAGATGATTTACCCTTGCCAGTAGATGAATCTACGATGTTGGTTTTAGAAGTAATTTTGGGAGAAGGATCTTCGTCAGGTGAATTAGATAGAGCCGAAACTTGAACATTCTTAGAATTTTTCTTTTTGTTCTTAGTCTTTTGGTTCATAGAAGCAATCATGCCATCTACGGCATGTGATCCTAGAAGAGGTGGATTATTTGGAGTAGATCGGGGCAAATTTGGGCTCTTTTCATACAAAGTACCAGACTGAGTATAAACAAGATTGAGATATTGAGTGCGGGAAATTACCTCCTCTTTAGTTACAACACCCCCTTTTGCTACATCTTCAGTTATCACTGGTAAAAGTGAATTTATCAACCATTCGACCAGAATTTGGTCTGGAATGTAAACTTTAACTAGGCGACGTCTTCGTCTCCATTCGTGAATATGATCTGAGATATGGGTAGACGTTGACTGCTTTAAAGAAGTCAAAAGTTTAGTTCCATTGTCATACCAAACGGGTAACTGAAAATGGGTCAAAAAGGTTGTAGCAAGGGTATTGAATGTGTTGAAAGAAGCGCGCGGAAATTCTACATACCATTTGGCTGCTGAATTGATTAGGGTTCGTTGAAAACGTCCTAATCTAATAGAATCGTCGTTTAATGAGTTGGACACACACCAATGATGGTAGGTCATGACATGGTTGGACGACTTACCTTAAAACTTAGTAATGTCACTGGGCAACTTAGTAGGAATAGCGGGCCAATAGAGTAAATAAATAAGTGGATCATTAGTTAACCGAGAGAGGCTAGGAAAATCCAAATTTGCAATGAAAGGCAATTGGCGATTAGGGTCCTGTGATGGATATGGATAACCCTGAGGGTCGAGTCTCGTACCGGAAGGAGGATATCCAGGATATCTTGGGACAGCTTGAGCAGCTGGAATATGCATACCTCTTGTGTCTCTAGGATGAGCCATACCGTATTGTGGTTGAATAGGTTTTTGAAACGTATGACCTGGGTACAGTTGATTTTGGAAGGCAAGATTCTGATCCATCTGACCTTGAACAAACTGTCCTTGAAAGGGTTGGATTTGCAAGGGTTGACCTTGGAGAAATTGAGTTTGAAAAGTTGTAGCTTGAAAAAACTGACTCTTGGGTAAACCTTGGAAAGATAGCCCTTGAAAATATACTTGCATATATGGAACACTAGGTTGAACAACATGTATTTGACGTGCTGATGGAATCGTACGAATGGATTGAACACCATATGCCTGAGATAAAGACTGAACAAGAGGTTGCATAGTAACCTGTGATGTAAGCGGGACAATTATTTACGATACTCTTGGAATGGAAGTTCTAGGCAAACTTGAACCTAGGTTCTGAACAAACATTGCCATAGCAGGCCGCTCTACGGTTTGATGGGTACTTTGGGCAGACTGCTAAAGAGATTGTTGGGCAGATGTCAATGAGGTAGCCTAGACGGTTGGTTGGACTTGAGAAGACATATCTGGAAAAGGTAGGTGCTGCATAGGTTGTCCAATAGGTTGGACAGGTTGATACAAAGGCACCTAAGAAGAAACAAGAATTGACTGTTGATAAGGGTTCCAGATTGTATTCAATCCAGGGTAAGGCATTCCTAGGCGGGTTGAGGCATAACAGGCTGACCAAAACCGGTTTAAGGTATTTGAGTATAGTTAAAGTAGTTTCCAGCGGGGGGTTTCCTGCCAGCTGCAGGGTAAGGTCCACCAAAGGTTTGTCCTCCAGGTGGAGGATACGATGGTTTCCCCTTAGGAAGATAATAACCACCTGTTGGGTTAGCTTGTGGATTAGAAACATTACCAAAAATTATATTAATGGCTTGTTCAAATGCCAAACCTTCATTGGTAGGGTTAATTACACCAGCTGACATGTTTGAAGATGAGTTTGAGGAAGAAAATCCTGAATAAGCTCCTGCGAGAGAGTGATATCCATGTGGTACAAAATCACCATACAATGTGAACTTCAGAGAAGTGGAATACATGGATGTATCTGTCATGACACTTCTAGGAATCACTGTGGACTAGTCAAAACCGGGTACGGTAGAATAAGGAGTCATGTAACATAGAATCCCTTGCCCTATGACGTTCAAGGGTGTAAAATACCAAGGGTTAGGGTGAAGAGATGGAAACAAAAGTTCTGAGATATCTACAGGTTCATTGGTAGAAACTATAGGTTCTTCCTCTTCGTCCAGAACAAGTTCTTCAATGGAAATAAGACTAGGAGGAAGACTATTAGTAATGATAAGTTTTGCATGCGGTGAAAGTGGAGGATCTGAAATATGTGCTGTAGCAGATGTATGAATTTCAGGCTCAGAAATATCAGACTCAGGCTCGTCAATATTTGGTTCGGAAATAGGGTTTCTATCAGAAGATTCTCCGGTATCTGATTCAGTTTGAATGATTTAAGTAATTTGTAAATCAGTTTCTGCTGAGTGTGATGTTAAATTATGAGTTTCATTAAATTCAGTTTTTGTTACTTCAATGCCTGAAATAGTAGACGTTATAGGTTGATTAACTTCAGTTCCTCTTACACCAGAATCTATAATAGTAGAAGTTTTAGTTTCTGTTGCAGTAGATTTTTTTGCTTTAATATTTTCTAATTGACTTGGTGTATACTCAGGGGGATCCCCGAGTATCCTACGTGATCGTCTTGGTAGTTTTGCACAATGATTTTTTTTAAAATTATTAATCACACAATACCTAAATTACACCTAAAGTCTCTAAAAAGTAAAAAAAAGCAACACAGAAAGTAACACACGCTAAAAATCTAGGAGTTCAAGCCACACAAACTTACTCTTCACAGAGATCAATATATATTGGTTGGTGATGAAATCCAACATCAAAGAGATCAAGGTGAATTTTTTATAGAAAATAAGTATTTGGACCAGTTACCCTAACAACCTACTTAATGAAATGGTTCCTGTGCAAGTAACTCTATTATAAACCATCCCCAGCAAGGATTACCCTCCAGAGAGTCCAAGTGAGTCTAGCCAACTTCTGTTCCACGTACAAAAAGACCTTCCCTTTGCTGTCACCTTAGGTAGAGTTCTAGGATTATAGTCACTATGTTTACCAAATACAACAATTTTACCTGAGGGGACAGTCATAGATCAGATGTACATGCAAGGGAAGAGTAACAAGCTCAACTCCCTTGAAGGCTCCTCCACATGATCAATTGGAGGTTTACTTTCAAGTGACGCCAAATACCTTTCGACACCATTTTAATACATGTAAATCATTGTGTCTAGGCCAATGAAGTGGGTCAGATCACTTTGTAAAAATTTCTGTTTTCCCACCCTGGTTTTCAGTTTCTCCTTATTTCTCCCATGTAGTTAAATTCCCTTTCCCATAAACATACATTCAACAAGCTGGAAAAAATAAATTTGCTGAAAACACAAATTCTGGAAAATTTACAGAATGCTGGAAATTGCAGAAATAAAAATCAGCAGTAATAAACAGCCATTAAAACACATTAAAACACTGATATTTTTGGTCAACGTGACCCTGGAGAACCCCCTACAACTCTTGGGGAAAACCAGTTTGAGAGCTCTTCTTTATTTCTGGAAAATTCCTTTTTACAGTGAGAAAATTTCAGTAAAATATTTCAGCAAAATAAAATTTCCAGCAAGCAAACTTATCTGTTTTCAGCCCAACAGACCACCTAGAAACTTGCTGTACGCGCGGTACGGACCATACGGATGTACGGACTGTACATATGTACGGACCGTATGGACTGTACGGACTGTACGTACGGCCGTACGGACTGTATGGACAGACCTCGGTTTCTGTGCCGAAAATCACTTCCTCGATATTCGTGCCCAAAAATAAGTTTTTTCTCAATTTTTTTTCAGAAAAAAATAAGCTTTTTCTGCTTGTTCTTTCTGCTGTTCTGCTTGTTCTTTCTGCTGTTTTGATTTGCTGAAGAGCTGCTTGGTATGTGTGCCAAACTGCTGCCTCTTTCTCCTTCCTGTCCAGAAATCTCCTTTGCTCTCTTGCTCTCCTTCTCCCAATCTGCTCATGAAAGAATGAATGATCTTTTCCTCCTTTTCCTCCCTTAACCCATCCAAGTGACTTTTGGGTGATCCAAGTGACTTTTGGGTGATCTCTAAATCCAATGGCTGAAATAGATTTAGATCAATGCTGAGATTAAATGCACATTTAAATCTCACTTTCTATTTTTTAATTCACCCACTTTAATAAAGACCCACTTAGTCATTTATTTCCAAAGTCACTTTTCCTTTCTAATTTTTCATTGACTTTATAAAAGTCACTTTAAAATTAGACTTAGTAACTTTATTACTTAAAGTCACTTTTAAATTAGATTTTAACTTTATAAAAATTATAAAGTCACTTTAGGAGAAAAATTAAAATCTTTTGGACACTTTTCCCTAGGCCAAAGATCAAAGCCTAAGGAACCACCTGTCCTCCGGTACCAAATTTCAACACTCCCTCTTACCGAGGAAGGTGTTCCTCACCACACCCATCTTGTCTCTGAAGTTAACATGCTTGCCCCGTGGTAACGCTTTGGTAAGAATGTCTGCTACCTGCTCATCAGTGGAAATATACTCAAGCTTCAAAGCTCCCTTCTGAACATAGTCTCTGATGAAATGATATCTGATCCCGATATGCTTTGACCTGTCATGAAATACTGGATTCTCCGTGAGTTTAATGCAACTCTGATTATCACAGTAAATCACTGAAGGTCTCAACGGCTGACCAAAGAAGCCAAACAACATCTTGCGAAGCCAGATGGCCTCACAACTAGCTAGACTGGCTGCCATATACTCTGCTTCTGCTGAACTCAGTGCTACTGACTGCTGCTTCCGGCTGAACCATGACACTACTGCTGAACCTAACCCCAAACAGCACCATGAAGTGCTCTTCCTACCAGAAGCACAACTTGCCCAATCAGAATCAGTGTATCCTACCAATATCACTCCATCTCCCTGCCTGTAGTCCAGACCATAATCCACTGTCCCCTGCAAGTACCGCAAAATGTGTTTTGCAGCCACCCAGTGAACCTTCCTAGGCTCACACATAAACTGACTCATCGTGTTGACTGCAAAACAAATATCTGGTTTAGTGTTGACCAAATACATCAAGGAACCAATCAGCTGCCTGTACAATGTGGGATCCACCAACTCGGAATCCGAAGCATGAAGCTTCTTTCAGTTGGTAATCATCGGTGTCGACATGGGTCTACAATCCTCCATGTGGAATCTGCTAAGGATGTCCACAATATCCTTCCCCTGCCC
>APFE031281888.1:25025-42442 GCA_000404065.3 Pinus taeda | reverse complement strand
AAACCATTTTAACTGCTAAAAATCAAGATTTAACCTCATTTCTTCCGCCGGATTCCGTCACCGGAATCTCCAAAAAACTCCTTTAAATAATATAACCCATTTTGGGTAGCTCAAATGGCGGTGGCATGAAATCTTATTAAATCAATCGGAGATCTCAAGTTCGAATCTTATACTACCCTCCCCATTGCGAATGAATAATAGACATGTAAAATTAAAAATAAAAAAATCTTACCAGACTTAACAAAAAAAAAAAAAATATAATTTAAAACAATAATATAAATTAAAATATTAATTCAATTCATTTTATAAATATGTTTTTTTATAATGTTGATTATAAGTCTTGATCCGATAAAACACAACCTTCCATCCCAACATAAACATTGTATAACGCATCAAATAAAGACAACCACCGCTAAAAATTAACTTTAAAAAAACGAACAGACCTTAACCGATCAAACCAAACGAGAATATCTATATATATAATATCTTGTATAATACTGAAATGTTGAAACATATCTGAAGCGGTCTCATTTTCAGAGGGCATTTGAAGCCTTCTCCTGATTTAAGTATCTATTGTACCTCCATAATAGCGATACCCACTAAATATTAAACGGCGTTTGAAGAACGGCTACATAGCATATGTCTCACTTATTTTAGCCATCCCCCAGATCCAGAAACATTTGAGATACCTGCCACTTTGCCTTCCATTTTTTCAGTGCAGCTGAAGTCACTCTCAGAGTAAATAAAACATTAAATGCAACATTAAGCAGAAAAGATCCAGACTGATTCAAAGACTATGATGCTATAATGGTTCTTAAAAAGATTCTTTTGTGTCAGCACTGCCAACATTTTTATCTTCCCCAAATCTAACCCTGCCTCTACAGACAGTTGCGATGCAGAGGTACATTTAATGTATATATCCATCCAGATTTAATGTATATACCCATCCAGTTCTGTCATTAAGCCGATCAGTAGATTGTGTATTTATGATCTTCACGGATATGTTGAGAAGAATAGGAGACATATTTAATGTGTATACTCCATTTCTTTTATTATTCTCACGGGGAAACTATTTGTATACAGTTCTATCGTACCTTATCATGCATACAAATTAATGAGAGCAACGCTGAATGGGATTTTTGGAAAAGAGGATTATGGCAATTCCAACGCCACAGGTTTATGTTAATACCAAAGTAACAGATTAAATTTAAAAATTGTTATAATGATAGCAAAACATTATTTCTTGAAAGGTGATGATGTGAATAACGTGGCGTGATAGTTGGGTGTGTCCTCTCCTCCATGCATGGTGCAACTGGATACATCAATGCAACTATCAACTCTCATAGTGGATTAGAGTGATCAAACACGGTTGTGTTAACATTATTTAAAATCGCTTTGCATAGAGCAACGTCATCATTGGTTGTGTTCAAGAAATCTGGTTGCTTAGTCTAACACATGAATTCATGGTAGATAACGCAACATAAACATGCATGCAACACATTGATGTGGTTTGGAAAATTAATAAATGGGTGTGCCTAGAATACCAACAATCATGATGGATTCTTCTCTGCATCCTAATTTTTTTGTAAATTATTGTAAAATAAACAATATGATGGCACTTTACTCAGCTTGACCCAAATATCCCCAATCTACTCCACACACAACTTCTTATTTACATCCAATTTAACAATATTTCATGAAACATTTAACATATGCATTCAATATAAGAATATGAATTTATTATGATAAATTCCATGATAGATTTTTTCTCTCACCTCATATCTTCATCTCACCTCATTTCATAAATCCAATTACATGTGTTTCAACTTAATAAATGGTGCAATGGGCGGCCAAAAGGAGAATTCAAACATAACTGCAATCCTCCAAATTTTATGTGCAATTGCTACGAAATGATTTGGTAGACCCTGTTCTCCAATTTATTGTTCTGTTGCTACAAAATGATTTCATAGCACACATTAAAATTATGTCTTGCAGTTTCAGGGAAGGTGAAATGATCCGATTCTTTTCCAAACCGACTCTCCATAGCCCCTGCCTTGCTCCTCAACACAATATACGATTTGATTTGCCTTCCTTCACCCGAGTTTGCACGCTAGCTTGAACTTACTAGTCAAAAAACCAATCTAAAAGGATTTGACAACATTCAAAACATGGTACTCTGTTTTAGTGTAACAACGTCCAATTCAATGTAAATACGATGCATTCCTCTACCAAAACACAGTGAATACTCCTCGATGGGGTTTTGAAACCATTACAACAAAATATAAAAGATAAATGAGCAATCACACATCGATTGAAGCCATAATGTTCATATTTTTTAAATATAAATCGATTCAACAAGCTACAGACCTTCAAAATGATTAGTATTCAAATGAATAAATGCACATGAATAGAAACCATGGGTTCACAAGTAGAAATCAAATTTGTTAAACACATGAATTTGATTTAATCTCAACCATGTAGCAAGTTCACAACTTACAGTCCAAAAATTTTATTCATTTGCACCTCTCACAAAAAAATACCTTCTAGTTCACACAAATTGAAGTTACCGATGGGTTTGCAAACTTCAGAATTGTAATACACAAAGAAACAGTGGGTTCCCCGCTTCCCCTCACCCCTCAAGAACTTCCCAAACACTCTTTTCTTATTGTTTCCCAAAAGGAACTGACTATGGCAACCACAGTCACAAGTGTGAATCATTTCCCCTTCTCCACAAAATAAGGAAAACTGATATATATATATATATATATATTTGACATTAAATAACTCCTCCAACTTATTTCTAGAAAATCAAAATTCACTTATAAACGTAAATATTTATAATTTCTTAACAAAACATTTAAAATTCCAATATTACCATGTAACCATCCCATGACATGTGTAAGCTCCAGTCCAACTTCATCAAATTTTGTGCTCGACCTATGCACCTGCATCATACTTCCAGGTGAAAAGGATTCATGGTCTCCTAAACATGTGTTGATCGAGTGAATCTTCCTCGATCTCAAAATTTGTGTTGTAGCTGGTCCTTCTCCTTGTCATGCCGTTGCTCTACTTTTTTCTTCTTCATCTTTCTAGGTTTCCATATTTTATGTTGTAGTCTTCCTCCTTTTTTTATTATAAAATCTTGCTCTATTATCTGCAATATGTTGTCCTTTATTCTCCTCTGCCCTGCACACCTCTTCCGCTGAGGCTTCTTCAACACCATCTTCCTTATTTTCTCTATTTCAACATCCAATTCATCTCTCTCTTTACAAATGCTGCCCATTTGTAATTGGATCTTTCCTTGTATAAGAATTTCAATATTCTTATCTTATTCCTCTTCATCACACATCTCTCCACAAACACTTAAGGCATTTGGACGCCTTCTTCCTTTCTTTCTCACAAAAAAAACATTGTTGTCTTCTTCATAATTTTCCACTCTGACTTCATCCTTCATCTCAGCAATACTGAGCTGCATGAGATCTTCTTCATATTGATGAAAATTTCAATTGTTGTTTCCCTCGATTGACACATCCAGATAACGATTGATTGGAAATAATCTCCCCACTCATTGCATTTTCTGTTGTAACTCATCATTGTTGTTGTCTCCTTGTTGCAATTTTTCCATGGGAAACCTGTCCTTATCATCTCTTGGACTATTGCAATCCACTGCTCTTAGATTCTCCAACTAGTCTTCTAAAAATTTCAATTTTGCTATAATTTTTTCTGTGCTTATCTTGCAATCTCATAGGTCCTCTCCCAATGGTTCGTGTACTTCATTAATTGAAGTATTTCTAGGCCATTTCACTGTTTCATGCACATTAACCACTCCTTTTTGCACTGCGTGACTTGTGAAATAGAGCCAACCCTCCATGGGAACCCTAGAATAACACCTTATTTCTATTTTGGTGTCCATGTTGTAGTTCTTCGTAGGTTCGAAGATCCTCTTTAGTAGTCACCATGACATCAAATTTGAGCCTCATGCCTCTCATTGTCTATTATTTCTATCCATCATTATATAGGGTGTCCCCACACTTTTTTATGTTGCTTTATGGTCACCTATTCTCATGGTCCTCAATGTCCTACTAGATGTTGTCATACCAATGTTTTCCCTCCTTTTACTAGCGAAATATACAACCATGTTTGACCTCTTGCCTTTGCATTAGCCTTGCCTCCATCTTGCAACCTTCCATTACCTTTTAGAGAGACCTCTGCAATGAGTGGATTTCCATTTCTAGACACTCAACCTATTCTTTATGATTTGTTTAGTTTTGTTTCACCATTACCACTTGGAACAAGATGCATACTATTATACCACTTGTCTCTCTGGAACAAGCTTCATTTGGCCTTCTTTTCATGCTCGATAAATAATGAAAATATCGAGCTCCTATTCTTGTATTTTCGTGCTCATTAAATATATATGATAATGCTGAGTGCATTTTGGTCTTCTTTCCATGAAGTCTAGTTAAACTCATGAAAATTCCAAGCTTCTTTGGCCATCATATTTTCATGCTCGTAAAACCTAAATGAAAATGTAGAGTTATTTCCATCTTTTCCTACTTGTCAATTAAATTGAAATTTGATGAGTGATCTCTTGTCCATTCTCAAGCTCGTTAATCCATGAGAAGGTCATGAGTGCACTTTTATCTGTTTTTTGGCTTCGATTTAAACTCACGAAAAGGAACCTATTGAGCTTACTTGTTTTCTGTTTCATGTTCATTAAACCATTAAGGGGATACTCTATACAAAAGGGGGGTGGGAAACTTCTTTGCTGCCACATCTTTATCATGCCAGTTGTATGTCACCCTTGAACATGACACTTGTTCAATTCATCCTCTTACAATTGGTTTTTTCTATACTTTTGAATGACACTTAAAGCCTGCATTGAGTCACTCTATTACATGAGTGAGTACCTCATCTAATTGGTTATTGATGTCCTTATTACCGACAAATGATGTGGAAACCCACAACTAAAATAGAGTTTGACCTGCATTAAAATGAATCACACTTTAATCAAATTATGCACGTGGAATCTTACTAAGGGTCTCGCTTACCTAACCAATCTTCACCGGTCACACGTTGACTTTCTTCTTTTTCTCCCCGAGATCTTTAATCTCCACCCTTGATCTCGCTTCCTAGATCCAACGGATATCGCGCAATATCACGCGATTTCTAGCATGATTCATATCAGTCGGGAGCACGCGAGATAAGTGATTTTTCGGTGCTACGTGTCAACACCTTAGGTTAATCACGTGATTTAAAAAAATACCACTTACCATTTATTTTCCACGTGATATACCATTTCTTGTTTTGAATAATGCCCACATTTCCGCTACGGAACTTTGAAAGAAATATTTTTATAATGGAAAAGGGTTTAGTGCTTAATCTTGAAATAAAACCATTAATACTAATTAACTGTGATTATCAATAAAATGTATAAATGAAAGAATAATATCCTATTAGGGTCTAAACACGAATACACAGATATGAAGGAACTTCTGCATCAGAATAATACGTAACACCACGCTTAAATCAATTATTCAATCAAATGGGAATTATAGAGTCTTGGCCCTCTCGGCTCGATTACATTAATTTGTCTGACTTCTGTTTCTTTTACTCTCAAGTCCTATCTCCCTCTCTCTCTCGCTCCTTCTTTTTTCTTATCATTTCATATTTTCCTCTTTTATGGATCAAATCTATCCTAACTGCATTGACAACTCAATCTCTATTCTTATTAGTTCAACAATTAAATCCCTATTCTCAAGGTTTGATACACACCTATCCTAACAACTTATCGTCTATTCTAAAAATAATACAATGATCTAATTATTGCAATAATTGAAGTAAAGATAAATGCGAGAGATCCAACCCTCTCTACTAAGAATTGATTTGACCACTCAGGTCAATGAAATTCACTTCATGTTAGCCACAACATGTGAACATACAATCACATTGTTGGCTAAGTCCGAATGCTTCTGCATCATACTTCTAGGGAAGAAAAGAATCATTCATCAAACTTTCAGGGTTTACTCCATACTTTTGTAATTCTGTAGTTGTTAACCACCTGACATCCTCCATTGGCTATCCCTTCCATTTGACTAGATACTAAAAATAAACTTTTCCTCTGGTTCTTTTGGTTACTCTTTTCTCCATAACAACTTCCACCTCTTTCTCGACTGTCTTGGGCATTTATTCTTCCCAATTTAAAGTCTGAACTTCATCTTGTGCAGGTTTGTCTTGTAGTTTTGACTCTGTCTCTTTATATGGATACAAATTTGCAACATTGAAGACATGTGATATTCCAACCCCTTCTGGCAATTCTATTTCATAAGCATTGGTTGAAAACTTCCTCACAATTTTGCATGGCCCTATCTTTTTCATCTTTAGTTTATTGTAAGTCCCATTAGGAAATCTTTCTTTCCTCAAATACACCATCACTAGATCACCCACTTGGAATTCTTTTTCTCTCCTCTTCATATCAGCTCTTTATTTGTATTTTCCACTACTTCCCTGCAATCTGTTTTTGACATCTTCCTGTAGTCTCTGCATCTGCTTTGCAAACTCTTTAGCCTTTGCACTTCTTATCTCCTGTTTACCCAAATTTATGAGCTCATACACTCCTCTTAGATTCATCCCAAAAACAATCTGGAATGGAATCATCCTAGTACTCCGGTTTGGAGTATCATTATAAGTAAACTCAGCGTGAGCAAGTGCTAAATCCCACTGCTTAGGATTTTTATACACTAAACTCCTCAATATGTTTCTCAGGTTTTTGTTTACTACTTCGTCTGCCCATCTGTTTGAGGGTGATATGCTGAACTGAAACTAAGATTGGCACCTAGTTTCTGCCAAAGAGTTCTCCAGAAATGCCCAAAAAACTTTGTATCCCTATCAGACACAATAATTATAGGCAATCCATGTAACCTTACAACTTCTGAAAAAAATAGATTAGCAATATGTGTTGTATCACTAGTCTTTTTGCATGCAATGGAATGTTCCATTTTAGAAAATCTAACTACCGCAACATAAATGGAATCATTTCCTCTTTGAGTTCTAGGTAATCCTAAAACAAAATCCATACTAACTACATCCCATGGTCAGTCTGGCATTGGTAATGGTTGGTACAATCCTGTATTTTGGCTTCTTCCCTTAGCATGCTGATAAATCCTGCACTTCTCAACAAATTTCTTAACATCAGTTTGCATCTTTGGTTAGTAGTAAAAATTATTTACCTGAGCAAAGGTTTTGTCTTGTCCAAAGTGTCCAGATAACCCTCCACTGTGTTTCTCCTTGATTATGTTTTCCCTCATAGAACATTTGGGAATACACAGTTTGTTACTTTTGAACAGTAAACCTCCTTGGATAAGATAATCCAACCATTGGCTTCTATTATGAACTGCTGGATTTTGTACAATTGCATACATATCTTTGAATTTTGCATCATATTTATACATATCGATCATTTCTTCAAATCCTACAACCCCAACTTTTAATTCTTGCACAATGAAATTTACTCTGCTCAAAGCATCAACAGCTTTGTTCAACTTACCACTTGTATGTTTAGTCATAAAAGTAAAACTCTGCAATAACTCTACCCACTTGGCATGCTTCTGGTTCAATTTTGGCTGGTTATTTATGAACTGTAATGCATGGTTATCTGAATACAATACAAACTCCTTTGGTAGCAAATAATGTCTCCATTTTTTTAAAGCTTGCACAATAGCATAAAATTCTTTGTCATAAGAGGAATATTTCTTCTTAGCTTCATTTAGTTTCTCACTAAAGTATGCTATTGGTCTCTGTTCCTGACTTAAAATTGTTCCAATTGCAACTCCACTAGCATCAGTTTCAACTTGGAAAACTTTTCCAAAATCAAGCAGAGCTAAAACTAGGTTTTCTATAATTTTCTCCTTTAGCAACTTGAAATTTCAGTTTGTTACTTCTATCCACTTGAATGGTTGATTAGTCTCTTTGATTGTTTCAATAATTGGTGCACAAATCTGACTAAAAATTCTGATAAATTTTCTATAAAAAGTTGCAAGACCATGAAAGCTTCTTACCTCAAATATGTTTCTTGGAATAGGCCAGTTCCAAATTTCTTGGACTTTCTTTGGATCCATTTTCAGACCTTCTTTCATAAAACTACATTTCTTCAGATTTATTAGCAGTTTTTCTTTCTGTAAAGTTTTCAGAACCAACTTAAGATGCTCCAGATGTTCCTCTTTGCTTCGATTGAAAACTAAAATATCATCAAGGTAAACAATGACAAATGTTCTTGCATATTCCTTCAAGACTTCATTCATCAATCTCATGAATGTGTTGTGTGCATTTGTGAGTCCAAAAGGCATCACTAACCACTCATACAACCCACTGTTTGTTTTAAATGCAGTCTTCCATTCATCTCCTTATCTAATCCTTATTTGATGGTATCCACTCTTCAGATCTATTTTAGTAAAATAATTTGACCCACTTAAACAATCCATAAAATCATCCATGCGTGGTAAGGGAAATCTATACCTGATAGTAATCTTGTTTATGGCTCTGGGATCAGTACACATATGCCATTCACCACATTTCTTTGGACTGAGTGCTGTCGGTACAACACATGGATTAAGGCTCTCTCTGATTAATCCCTTATCCATCAGTTCATGTACTTGTTTCCAAACTTCTGCATTTTCTTGAGTTAACCTGTATGTTGCTTTATTTGGCAAACTTGCTCCAGGTATTAGATCAATGTGATGACTATTAGTCCTGATTGGTTGTAATGCATTTGGAAACTCATCCATAATAATATCAGCAAAATCATTCAACATAGTTTTGATTTCTTCAGATAAATCATCTAAGTTTGTGGAAGTCAAAATTACCTTAGGTCTCCTTATGACAACCAAATGTATCTTTTCATCCTTCTTGACTTCTTGCAACAATTCTTTCCCACTTATCAGCATAACATTGTTTCCAGGAACTTCTTTTCCTGCTTCATCCTTCAATGGCAGTAGTGTGTGTTTATTCCCATCCTTCTCTAGAGTGTAAGTGTTTCTTCTCCCATCATGTATAGTTTTTTGATCAAACCGCCAAGGCCTTCCCAACAATATATGACATACATCCATCGACATTACATCACATAATATCATATCCTTATAAGTACCAATTTGGATCTCTATCTTGCATTGTTCTGTCACAATAAGTTGATGTCCTTTTTGCAGCCATGATACTTTGTAAGGAGTAGGGTGTACTGTTTTCACTAATCCTAACTTGTACACCATTTCTGAAGAAACAAGGTTATCAGAACTTCCACTATTAATTATCACTTTACAACATTTTCCTTTGGACTTGCATGTAGTCCTGAATAGATTCTTTCTCTGAACTGGTTCTCCTGTCTCTTTTTCTGCGTTAAGCAATACCCTTTTCAATAACAAGGATTCTCCTACTTCAGGTGATTCTTCCTTACTTGCAATTTGAGGATTTTCTTCCTTTGCCTCAGCCACATTCACATTTCACTGATTTGTTGCTTTATTATGAAGACAGTCCCATGATCCATGTCCCCATCCCTCGCATGTGTAACACCAAATTTCTCTTCCTCTGCCTCTTCCTCTGGGTGCAAATCGCTCTCTACCAAAGTCTCCTCTCTGTGGCGGTTTACTATTTGAATCTCCTGCTTCACCCTGAGGGTACTGGAATCTTGATCTAGTAGTTCCTCTACCTCTTGTTGGACTTTTCCCTCTATTCCTCTGATTTTTCTTCCTCAACATCTTCTTCTCTACCTTCAAATCTGCTTGATAGGCATCTTCAATTGTCTTCAGACTCAACAAATGGATTTCATCCTGTATGTCATATGTCAAGCTATTGATGTATCTGACTAACTTTTCTACATATGTACTACTCTAATGATCAACTTATAAAACTCTTCTGTATATTCTTTGACATTCATTCCTTTTTGCCTCAAATTTTGTAACTGTTTGAAAAGATTTAGCTGATAATATTTTGGCATGAATTTACCTTTCAATCTACTCACCATTTTGTCCCACTGTTTGATCTTGGGCTTCCCATTTCTCTCTTTGGATTTTTGTAGTTCATCCCACCAGAGAGATGCATGACCCTTTAATGTGGTAGCTGCGAATTTCACCTTCTTTTTATCATAAACCTCCTCATAGTCGAAATACTTGTTTAATGAACTGATCCAGTCCATCAACTCTTCTACATTGAGGTTCTTGTCATACAAAGGTATCTCCACCTTTGGTCTTCCACTTACTTTGGCCAACATTTTGAGAACTTTGGTAGCTTCACTTTCATCCTCTTCTTCTTCCTCAGAGGATTCCTCTGCAACACATCTCCTTCATCAGGGGATTTCCTTTGGGCAATTTCCATTGTCTCCATCCTTGTATGTAGGTTCCGAATCTTTTCTAGAAAAACTGCATTAGCTACAGGCCTTCCCCAACCTATGCCAACTCCTCTCCTAGGTGGCATCTTTGTTGTAGTAGAACTTAATCCTTGGGCTTTGATACCAAATGACGTCCTTATTACTGACAAATGATGTGGTAGCCCACAACTAAAATAGAGTTTGACCCGAATTAAAATGAATTGCACTTTAATCAGATTATGCGCGTGGATTCTTACTAAGGGTCCCGCTTACCTGACCAATCTCCACTAGTCACACGTTGACTTTCCTTTTTTTCTCCTTGAGATCTTTAATCTCCACCATTGATCTCGCTTACCCAGATCCAACGAATATCGCGCAATATCATGCAATTTCTAACACGATCGATATTAGGTCGAGAGCGTGCGAGATAAGTGGTTTCTCGGTGCTACGTGTCAACACCTTAGGTTAATCGCGTGATTTAGAAAAATACCACTTACCATTTATTTTCCACACGATATACCATTTCCTGTTTTGAATACTGCCCACATTCCCGCTATGGAACTTTGAAATAAATATTTTTATAATGGAAAAGGGTTTAGTGCTTAATCTTGAAATAAAACCCTTAATGCTAGTTAACTACGATTATCAATAAAATGCATAAATGAAAGAATAATACCTTGTTAGGGTCTAAACACGAATACACAAATACGAAGGGAATTTTGCATCAGAACAATACATAACACCACACTTAAATCAATTATTCAATCAAATGGGAATTACAGAGTTTTGGCCCTCTCGGCTTGATTACATCAATTTTTCTGACTTTTGTTTCTTTTATTCTCAAGTCCTATCTCCCTCTCTCTCTCGCTCCTTTTTTCTTATCATTTCAATTTTTCCTCTTTTATGGATCAAATCCTATCCTAACTGCATTAACAACTCAATCTCTATTCTTATCAGTTCAATAATAAATCCCTATTCTCAAGCTTTGATACACACCTGTCCTAACAACTTATCACCTATTCTAAAAATAATACAGTGATCTAATTATTACAATAATTGAAGTAAAGATAAATTCGAGAGATCCAACCCTCTCTACTAAGAATTGATTTGACCACTCAGGCCAATGAAATTCACCAACATGTGAACATACAATCACATTGCTGGCTAAGTCCGGATGTTCCTGCATCAGTTACCCTTCCAATCCATGGGCTTTGCTGATGCCTCCTATGTCACCATCATGTTTGTCGGTCTTCTTCAGTCTATGCTTCCATGTTCACTATTTTGTCATGCTATTATATGATCAAGGGAATCCTTAGTCAAGATTTGACCATTTACACATATCATTATCCCTTTTGTGTTGGCCATCTCTGTGTCAGTTGTACATCGCTTCTTCATTTTCTATCATTAGAGATGTTATCTTGGTGTTAGTTTCACATCGATGGTGGGGGATACATTAAGGCCCTCCTTTGATGGATCTCTTCCCATCGACTTCAACACCTTATCTGAGATGTAGATCAAGAATTTTTCTCATACCTTGGAGCTTTATGTCATCAGTCATGGGTTTCCTCATTGGCCTATGTTGGTCGATTTTGTGGAGTGCTTAACTTCAAATCCTTCATTCAATCTTCCTAGACTATGCTACGTATCTTGGGATTCGTTATAATTATCAGTGGTCTCCCTCATGTCTGTTAACAAGATACATCAATGCCTAGTAATTAGACATTCTCCTTGCATGCTTGACATCAACACATTCTTTCGCATGTAGTAGAGTTGTACCATCAGGGTGTGTGTCAAAGATCTTGGGGAATTGAGACCACTTCCTTCATGATCCTTGCCTCCCCCAAATTATTATTTGAGAATATATTATTCACTTTGAGGGCCATCATTGGGGGAATCCACATTAGTGTCCAACCCTAATGATAACTACTATGCTAGAGGTCTACATTGTATCATGAATAGTCCTTGATGACATCAATCCAAAGTATGTTGTGTGGGAATATGTTCTCTATTCTCTTAGTACCGAGTATGGGTATTCCTACCTCGAGGATGTACTTATTTATGTATTTGCCTAGACTTTTGAGTCTCTACAGGTCTCTTGTCCGTGATCTCTTCTCGTCTCTCACTCTTGTCTACATTTTGTGATGTATTTCAACCATAAAATTCTCTTTTGACCTCATATATTATGGGGCATATGATATAGCACAAAAATCCACCCCCTGGGGTCAAGAATAAACTCACATCCTTTTTCCAAGTTAGAGGATCAAATTGTGACTAGTGAAAGACCAAAATTTAAGTGTTTTGAGGGTTCAATACTCCTCAGTTGTAGGGACCAAACTAGAGGGCCTAGCAATGCTCCCTCCTAGTATTCTAGACCAAAATATAAGCCCATCAATTCCCCCTCTTCACTAGAACTCTGAAATAGTGCGGGAATTGGACTGGATAAGCCTAAATTAAGTCAAAGTTGACAAATTTGATTAAAATAACAATTTATAATTAAAATAATGATTGATTTGGTATATCTTAAGAATCGCCTTGATATGGTCAAGAGAGTGTCTAGGTGCAATGAAGGCTAATCATAATCAAGATCTATATAAACATATCCCTTCACTAGTCACGGGGAGGAGAAAAACATACTTTTCCAGAATGTTGATGGAATCCTTCTGTGATAAACTAACATTAGTAGTTGCATATCCCATTGAGTTTTTCAGTTAGGAAGGTGATCCTAATAAGGACCAAAGGAGTCTCAAATATGTACTTCTTCACATGATTAATGCAAAGTAAAGGAGTTTTCCCCCACTACATTCACGTTTCTTATATTTGCATGAGTATATTGGTCTGCATATGCTAATCTTTGTGGTTGCAGGATAGAGGAGAGCTTTTTTGTTTATTGTGTGCATGATTCAAAGAAGATCTGAAGCAAATATCTTAGGAGGAGATCTTCGTGAAGCCAACATCATCAATAGTGTTAGGAATTATAGTGATTTCTAGTTAATTCTCTTCGATTCATTGACAATTTCTTGTGCATGTATGGCGATTGTTTCTCTAGCTTTGTTTATCATTCATACACACATGTTTCAGGAAAATATTTTTTTCTATGTGAAAATTTTGTTGAGGTTAAAGTAGCCTACTACTGTAGGTGAAATTTACCTCTTAGCTAATCATCAACCACTATAGTACCTGCAGGCCTAGAGTAAGCTACAACAGACCAGACATTACAAGTGGATGGATTTTCTACAACAATTTCATTTGGTGATCAAGTACAAAAAAGAAAGTGCAAACAACTTGGCCGACATGATCTTAAGGCCACCCACATCAAAGATCACAACTTTGGGGACTTTTATGCACATGGAGCCATTCACCCATGTTGAATACAAAGAGGAACATTCAGAGGATGAGGACTTCAACGAGGTGTTTAAGTAGTTGCAGAGTCAAGTTCATGTGCACGAGCGCGATAACACTGTTGACTACCATATCTAGGATGGCTTACTCTAAAAGCTAGATAAGATATGTGTTCCTAAAGGTGAGAAATTGTAGCTAGTTAAAGAGGCTTGCACCTCCAAGGTTGCAGGGAACTTTGGTATAGGGAAGACCATGGCCAATTTACAGAGGTATGTGTATTGGCCCAAGATGTAAGAACAAGTAACTAGGCTCATAAGAGGATGTATGGTTTGTTGTACTAGCAAGTCTATGAACAGGAAACAGGGTCTATATCATCCCTTACCTATACCCACTCTTCCTTGGGAAAAAATTTCCATGGACTTTGTGGGAGGTTTACCAACAACCAGGAAGGAACATGACTACATGTTCATGGTAGTTGATAGGTTCAACATGATGTGCATTTTGATGCCTTGTAAAAACACCATCAGTGGGAAAGAAGCAACAATCTTGTTATTTGGATAGGATTTTGTGCACTTTAGGATACCAAGGAGAATTGTTTCAAATAGGGACACACATTTTCTCAGTGCATTCTAGACTAATTTTCGGAGAAGATGGACACAAATTTGAAAAGATCTACAACATTCCATCCACATATAGATGGGCAGACAAAAGTAGTCAACATGAATTTGATGCAACTTCTAAGGGGATGCCTCTAGAAGCATTCAAAGACCTGGGATGAAAATATGGTATATATACAACATTCTTATAATATGATAGTCTACGCTTCTATAGGAAAATATGTTGAAAATGCACAAGAAAATCCTAATTTATTTTTTTCCTTGAATTAAATTAGGAATAGAATTGTAATTCCACATCACATGACAACTTGTATTAGTTAACTAAGTTAATTTGACTTAGTTGGCTCATTTAATTCGAGTTGAGGGTCTAACTTGATGTTGGGTCCCTATACTACTAGTGTAACCCCTTATTGTTATTAGTACAACCCCCTTATTATATTTTTGTGCCCATGTAGTCCCCATAAAAGTCCACTATTGTTATTATTGTGCCCTTACATTATTATTGTTATGTCGGCTCTGATTATATTATGACCCCTTAGGCTCCTATATATAGAAAGGAGGTCTTGTCATTTGTATCATCCAAGAATTATTCATTTGTGTAATGTAAAGGAGGTTGCCCCCTTGAAGAGGTTTAATTCTAAGGCGTTTATCTCTTTCTTCTATCTTTTTGTGAGCTGGTTTCATAACATTTGGTATGAGAGCTTTGGATTCTAGGGTTTTGCTGCTCCAAACAGGACATCGTGGAATTTTCGCTATAACCTTTTTTCTACGATGTTTCAGAAGCTAAAAAAAATCCATTTGAGAAGAAATAGAGCTAAACCTCGGGACCAAATTTTAGATATTTTCTCGCTATATTTTCAGAGATATGATCTGAGGAATTTAGGGTTTTTGCAAGCTCCAGAATTTCATCTAAAACATGTCATCGTGGAATTTTCGCTATAACTTTTTCGCTACGAAGTTTCAGAAGCTAAAACAAAAATCCATTTGATAAGAAATCCATCTAAACCTCGAGTCCGAATTTCAGATCTTTCCTCACTATATTTTCGGATATATGATCTGAGGAAGTTAGGGTTGTTGCAGACTATTACATCCTAAACAAGTGACCTTGTGAAAATTGTCATAACTTTCTTTTTGAAAATCAGATTGAAATTTCGTAAAAAGTTACAGAAAGAGGACGGGCTGTATTTTATTTGGGTATAATTTTTAGAACCTAATATTGAAACAGAGACACGTGTCACGTCGTACAATTGCACTCTATTGAACTAGTCTATAATTAGGTCATCGTGGGAGATCGGGAATAAATATTTCTTTGGGAATCCAATTGCGATCAGACTTGTGCAGTTAGAAAGAGGACTTAGAGGGATATTGCAGGTCAAAATTTTAGAACTTAAAGATCTGAAATTACAGAGTTACAGTCATTTCAAGATCGAACTCATAAAATCAAGAAAAAGCGAGATGAAGAAGTTTGATGGCAAGGATCTGGTAAATTGGATACTACAGATGGAGAAATATTTTGATCTACATGCTGTACCACTGTTACAAAAGGTACATATTTCATCTAATTATTTAGAACCAAATCAATTTTTTATGGTATAAAGAGCTTTGTTCTTGTAAACCACTTGTCACGTGGTCAATTTTCACGGAGGAAATGATAGCACATTATGATGATACAAAGATAAACACATTTTTTAGCCAATTGATAAAGCTCAAACAAAAGTATTCAATGGCAGAGCACATTGAGGACTTTGAAACATTGAATATAAGGGAAAATGTTATTCCAGAGAAGCAGAGGATGGATGTCTCCATAGGGACTTTAAAGGATAACATTCAACATGAAGCTCATCTTTAGGAACTTGATTCATTGGAGAAGGCATTCAGGTTGGCAAAAAAAGTGGAAAGCAAAATTATGGCAACAAGGAAGTCTACCCCTCACAACTATAAAGATGGAAGTGTTGTTTCTCCTAGCCTTCCACAACCTACAATGTTGACAACACAACAATTGGAAGAAAAAAGAGAAAAAAGGCTTTGTTACAATTGTGATAACAAATACATTAAAAGTCATAAGTGTGCTGAGAAGAAATTATTTTACATAGGTTGTGAAGAGTAGGAATAAAAGGATCAAGAAACATCAAAAGAAGAGGATATACACCAGGAACCAACCCCAGAGAAAGAAGAAAGGAATCCGACCATATCTTGTAAAGCATTGGCAAGAATTACCACTCCTCAAACTCTCAAGATAGAAGGACATATCAAGAAGAAATGTTCAAGAAGTGAAAGATCACATTGAGCATCAAGAAATGAATCCGACCATATCTTGTAAAGGATTGGAAGAAATTACCACTCCTCAAGGTCTAGAGATAGAAGGACATATCAAGAAGAAAGAGGTTGAAGTAGTGAAATATCACATCGAGCATCAACAACAAGTTCTCCAACTTTTAAAGGATAATGCCACTTCAGTGAAAAATCAAACGAAACAACAGGTAGACCAACATCGTAGTGAAAAAAAATTTGATGTAGGTGATTGGGTATTTTTACTACTACATCTCAACCAAGATATTGATGTGAAGGAAATGTTGGCAATACTACATGCACTTAAAAAATGGCTACCCTACCAAATGGGAAGACTCTTCAAGGATGAGGATGTGGAAGCATTATTTCGTGCTATTTCTATTATCCAACCAGATTGGATAAACGAAGAAAGGGATGAATGGAAGAAGGACAAAGAAGTCTGGCCACTTATTCAAACGTTACAAAAGATCCCAATTCAAACATTATTTCTATAAATTGAAGAGGAAGGAAAAATCATATTGGAATCTGGAGCAGTCACAGAAACAAGAAACCGACAACTACGAAATCGATCAATTTCAACATGTCTCATCAGGTAGAAGTACTTACCAGCTGAAGATTCCACATGAGACGACAAGAATTTTATACAGAAGAATCAAGAACTACTCAAGCGTTGAGGACAATGCTTTTTGAAGGAGAGGGGCATGTTAGGCCACTATACTACTAGTGTAACCCCTTATTGTTATTAGTACAACCCACTTATTATATTGATGTACCCATGTAGTGCCCATATTGTTACTATTGTGCCCCATAGAAGCCCA
>APFE031281888.1:11835-25005 GCA_000404065.3 Pinus taeda | reverse complement strand
TATTGTGGAATATGATGTCTTAGGAAATGGAATTGGTGATGTTTTAACGCAAGAAGAAAGACCCATTTCTTTCGAAAGTCATCCAATCAAACGAAAGTATTTACACAAATCTATTTATGAGAAGGAAATGTTGGCAAGACTACATGCACTTAAGAAATGGTGACCTTACATAATAAGAAGATCCCTGTTCAAACAATATTTCCAGAACTTGATGAGGAAGGAAAATGATATTGGAGCATGGAGCAGTCACAAAGATGAGAACACAACAACTACGAAATCAATCAATTTTAGAGTATCTCATCAAGTGGAAGAACTTACTCGCTGGAGATTCCATATGGGAGGACAAGAATTTTATACAGAAGAATCCATAACTACTCAAGCATTGAGCACAACAATTTTTGAAGGAGAGGGGCATGTTAGGTCCCTATACTACTAGTGTAACCCCTTATTGTTATTATTGGAATTTGGAGTAGTCATAGAAACAAGAACCCAACAACTATGAAATCGATCAATTTCAGAGTATCTCATCAAGTGGAAGAACTTACCTATTGAAGATTCCACATAGGAGGACAATAATTTTATACAGAACCATCAAGAACTACTCAAGCGTTGAGGACAACACTTTTTGAAGGAGAGGGGCATGTTAGGTCCCTATACTACTAGTGTAACCCCTTATTGTTATTAGTAAAAACCCCTTATTATATTGTTGTGCCCATGCAGTCCCCATATTGTTATTATTGTGCCCATACATTATTATTGTTATGTCGGCTCTGATTATATTATGACCCCTTAGATTCCTATCTATAGAAAGGAGGTCTTGTCATTTGTATCATCCAAGAATTATTCATTTGTGTAATGTAAAGGAGGTTACCCCTTCGAAGAGGCTTAATTCTAAGGCATTTATCTCTTTCTTCTATCTTTTTGTGAGCTGGTTTCATAACACTTGATTCATGTAGAGTGGATCTTACTTTATAAGGATTTCTAGTTGATTTTATTTTGAGTTGCAATTAATTAATTCAATTTAATTGAGTTAAATTAGTTAAACTAGTTCCAACTGATGGAGGAACTAGTAGGAGGTTAGACAATGGGGTGGTGCTACATGTGTTCAACCAGTTAATTGATGATTCACTCATAAATAACTCATGCATGTCATATTTGAGAGTCACCCAATTGATATTGGAGTTTAGGAACAATGTACTATGAGTTGTATAATCATATGAATTGTATAGGTGGTGCATGTAGTCAGAGGAAGGCCTATGAGGATTTTGCAATTCATATTGAAGAATTTCCCTAATTAATAGGGGGCTAATTCCAAAGAAAACAATGCAAAGAAATAGGGACTTGGGAAAGCCAAATTTCGGTTAAGCATTAGCCTGGACTTGTTTAGGACGCTGTGAGACAGATAGAGATAATGTAGAGGTTGCTCGTGCTTGAGAAAAACATTGTAATCTTCTCATATTTTCTGACTAATTCAATATACATATAGGAGGGGTTTTAGTTGTGGCTTTTCCCAAGAAATCATTGTGTAACGCATTGATTTAATTCTTCATCTTGTATGCTTCATGATTTTGCGATCGTTTAATTGTGGCTTTTCCCAAAAAATACACAATGCTTGATGAGATCACATAAAAAGTAAAAGTGCTTGAAAATAATATTGATCAACATCCACAACAAAAACAACAACCACAACAACAACAAACACCTCAAACACCTAAGAGTGGTGTTAGAAGATCTACCAGGATAAGTAGACCCCTTGAATGATACTCTCCTTTATTATATTATGTATTGATGATTGATTATGCTAAACCAGAAAGATATGAAGAAGCAATGTAGGTAGAAACTAAGAAGAAGTGGGAGAAATCCATGGAATAAGACATGGAATCCTTCATGCATAACCAGACTTGGGACTTAGTCAAGTTTCCTGTAGGTAAAACAACATTGTAGAATAAATGGGTTTACTGGTTGAATGAAGAAGATGGAGGTAACCAAAGATATAAGGCTAGACTTGTGGTGAAGTGGTTTGCACAAAACAAAGGTATATATTTTGATTAAATGTTTTCCCCTATTGTTAAAATGACTTCAATCAGAACTATTTTAAGTCTAGTGGTAGCATAATATTTTCATCTTGAGCAGTTGGATGTAAAGACATCCTTTCCCCATGGGGATTTCGAGGAAGAAATATATATGCAACAACCACAATGTTATAAGGTCAAAGGGAAGGAGAAGTTAGTGTGCAAATTGAATAAGATATTGTATGGCTTAAAACAAGCTCCAAGGTAGTGTTATCTAAAATTTGACAGGTTACTACTGTCTGAACAAGGTTATACTAGATGTCACTCTAAGCATTGTGTTTATCTTACAAAAAAAAAATCATGGAAGCTATATTATATTTTTATTGTATGTAGATGACATGCTTGTTATAGGGTCTAACATGTAGGAAGTAAATGTGCTCAAAGGAAAATTGGCAAATTCATTTATAATGAAGGATTTGGGTGCTGCAAAATAAATGTTTGGAATGAGAATAAATAGAGACAGGAAAAATCACAAATTAACATTGTCTCAGAGTGAATACATAGAAAAGGTGTTGGAAAGATTTAATATGTAGAATGAAAAACCAGTTAGTACACCTTTGGCTAGCCATTTCAAACTAAGTAAGGAGATGTGTCCTAAGACTCGGGAAGAGATGGATTATATGTGTAAAGTTCCATATGCATCAACAATTGGAAGCTTAATGTATGCAATGGTCTACATAAGTTTGATATTCCACATGCAGTGGGAGTTGTAAGCAAGTATATGAACAATACATTAAAGGAGCATTGGGTGGTAGTAAAGTGGATTCTTATGTATTCAAAAGGTACCACAAATCAATCATTATGCTTTGGTGGTTCAAACATTTCTCTATCAGGATATGTTTACGAAGATATGGCAAATGATAGAGAAAACAAGAGGAGCACCACATGGTATGTGTTTGCTATAGGTGGAAAAAATGTCAGTTGGTTTTCAAAATTTCAAAACATTGTTGAACTTTCAACAATGGAAACAAAGTATGTTGCTGCTACAAAGGCTAGTAAAGAAGTGATTTGGTCACAAAGGTTTATGAGTGAATTAGGAAAGAAGAAGGATATGGGAAGGTTATATTGTGACAGTCAGAGTTCCATTCATCTTACAAAGAATTCAACATCTCGTTCCAATACTAAACATATATAACTCAAGTACCATTTCATATGGCCAGTGTTGGAAGATGAACAATTGAAGATGGAAAAGATACACACTAGCCATAATCCTGCAAATATGTTAATAAAACTTGTAACTAGGGAGAAACTGAGATTTTTCTCAGTTTCAGTTGGTCTTCAAGTATGATGGTAAAGATGAGAAACAACTAGGTCCATGTGGAGTTATTATCCAACAAGTGAAGCAACGATAGAATTTATATAATCAGTCTGCAAGTGGGGGATTGTTGGGTGTGGAGCCTTATTATCTTCTTGATTGTCCAGAGGTTTTTTGTTCTAGCCGCATTGGATCCCTATTCCTAATGGAGTGACAACACTACTTGTTTAATCGTTGTGATGGGGGTTTGGGGGGTCAATTAAAAACTTTATGAGCCCCCCTCCCCCCGCCGGGGGTTCAAGGTAAGTGCCCCCAAAGCTAAAAATAGATGAAAATTTGTCTTGTAAAATATTGTAATTTTGTACTCAATCTAGGTCGTTCATTAGGTGGATGATATGATGGTAGAAGTTATGTTAATTTATGGTTTTTTTCCCATAAGGCAACCCTCGATCTATATAAGGGAATTTTATAGTCGTTGTGTATAATTATTCTAAGTGAGAAATATAGAGGAGACTATGTGAAAGCGAAGATGTAATTACAATGGATCTGTTGTAGGTTGTATCTCTTCATTTTTCTAGATAATATAAAATGAAGGAATGGATGTTTCTCCATGGACATAGCCCAAATTGGGTGAACCACATATATGTTAGACAATTATATATTACAGAGCAATGGAACACATAGAATATTGTAGAAATATAAACACAGAAAACACATAAAACCAGAGAGACACAGATATACGTGGTTCACCCAGTTTGGGCTACGTCCATCCCGCACATCAAGTCCTTCCTTTCTATTATCCAACAAAATGAAGAGACACAACCTACAGCAGATCCGCTGTAATATCCTCTGTTTTCTCTCACAGTCTCACCTCTCTGTTTCTCGCTCGAAGAATACACATCTATTACATAGCCTCAATACAATGCCCTATACAAAGAGAGGGGTTGCCTTCTAGGGAAAAAAACCTTAAACTAAACATAAGTTCTACCGTCAGATCATCCGCCTAATGAACGACCCAGATTGGCTAGAAATTACTATATTTTTATAAGTTCCCCTCGCACCCCCCGCATGGAGGGGTGTAAAAACTTCCTGGGGTATTCATCCGGCTGAAACGAAGACCTGTAAATAATCATGCTCCACACCCAACAATATATTTGTGTCTCTCTTGTTTTATGCATTTATGTATTTGTGTTTGCGCAATATTTTGTGTATTTCATTTCTTCGTAAATTAATTTCTAACAACAACTTAACAATGATGACATGGACTTCATGATGAGGTGGAAATTCCAAGTTGTCTTCCTAGCTGCTTCAACTTGCATTCTTGATGATAGATCTAATCTATGCTTCATCTTCACGAAGGATCTACTTTGTTCTTCATTTTCACCCTCTAAAGGGTCTTTGATTAATATCAGAATCTCCCGAGTCATCATGTAATGTCTTCTTTCTGTCTCGATCCATGATTTGCTTCATGTCTCCATGATAGCTTTCTTTTCTCTAAATGTATTTCTTTAAGATTTCTCCTTACTATCTACTCTTGAGAATCACCTTATCATGCTAGGAATGTACTCCTGCCAATGAAAATCATTCATGAGGAGGAAAAATTAGTCCAAAAGCATCTATTCTATCACTCCCTAGCTCATGGAATGATATTCTCATGATAGGCCTGTGAGAGGGTTAAAAGAAGAAGGCTTGATTAGGAGGGCACAATTAAACTCATCAAGGCTCACAAGAGGCCTTCAAGGTGCACTTGTGCACTCAAGCAAGAGAGAGATAGAGATCAAGGGCGAAAGGATGCACTCTGAAGAGACAAAGGAGTGAGGCTTCAAGCCTTTAGACCTTCAAGGTGCGTTCATGTGCTCAACGAGGCTAATAAGGCTCAAGGGAGCAATTCGAAGAAATGAAGGAGTGAGGTTTTAGGACTTTAGGCCTTCAAGATGCGCTCATGCACTCAAAGAGACTAAGAAGGTACAAGGGTGCACTCCAAAGAGACAAAGGAGTGAGGCTTCGGGCCTTCATGCCTTCAAGGTGCGCTCATGCACTCATGAGAGAAAGGAGGGTGCAAGGGTGCATGCCAAAGAGACGAAGGAGAAACACTCAAGCCTGTAAGGCATGCTCATGTGCTCAAAGAGGGCGCAGTTATTCGTGCCAAAGGTGTGCTCTCAAAAGATGACTTCATGATTCATGATTGTGCCATGTGATATAAAGGAATGATGAAGCTTTGTGCTTTGTGATTTCACCATGCGCTCTAAGGCTTCGTGCTTCGTGAGTGTGTCATGTGCTCTAAGAGAAGAACCAAGCTTCATGCTTCGTGAGTGTGCCATATGCTCAAGGAGGGTATAGTTCTTCGAGTCGAAGGAGTACGCTCATAGTCCCAAAATGCGCTCATTGTTTTGAAGTATGTTCAGGCTTTCAAAGTGCGCTTTTTAAGGCAAGAAGGTCATTGTTTGTCTGGAGTGCGCTTTTTTAGAGGAGAGAAGGTCCTTGTTCTTTTGGAGTGCACTTGTTCACTGAGCATTTGAAGTTCGAATTGTTGTCTCGAAGTGTTCTTTGTCTTGGGACGACGCAATTTTCTCCAACAGTGGCCACTTGTTCATTTGGAATGCACTTTTCATTGAGGGAGACACCACAAGGCTAGGTGACTTATCCATAAGAAGTACTAATGCATTGTGAGAGGGAGGAGACCTTAGAAAAGGCTTTGTGAAAAATTATCTGAGGCGATATATGTCAATGAGGCTCCTTAATAAGTTGCGCTTATCACCTAGTAAGAGGGTTAATGCCTTTAGAACTTGCTAGGTTGAAGGACCAAGAAGGGCTCTCACAATGGCTAAGTGTGGGACCAACAAAGTAGGATAAATAAATGCATCCTAACATGAGTCAAACATAGGTCACATAGATAAATTACATCAATACAAGACAATGGAATGCACAGGATTCATGAACAATAGTCACACCTTAAAACAACAACAAAGTGACACCTATTTCTAAGTACGACAGTTGAAATGACACATTACAACACATTACAACACTTAGAACAAAAACTACAATAGAAGCGAAAAATGTGTCCAAAAGGTGTGCTAAGTTGCAGGAATGTGTCTGGCGCATATTTAAATGATATGTACGACCATCTAATGCAAAAGAGTGCAACAAAACTAACTTTGGTGATGCGTAAAGGTGTGACACATGCAAGGGTAGAAACCACAAAAGCAACACTAGCGACATGAGGAAAACATAAGATGACACTTGCAAAATGCAAACATATGTGAAAGAGGCACATGAAAAAGCAAATATAACATGAAAACGACAAAATGATATTTGTGAATGTGAAAGTGAAAATGCGCAAAAGACAAGAGTTGAGAAAACTCACCAAAATATAAGTACAAACCCAACAAAGTTAGGGGGACTATCAATAAAAGTGTGCACTGGCTATCGACATGAGTTGAACATCACGCAGGCACTGCCTTGATGGACAGTGTTATGTCTGTCCAAGCTTGCATAAAGGAAGTGTTCTTATGAACTCATCAAAGATTGAGCATGTGTGGCCAAGTGACTTGAAAATTTTAAAACTAGGAGTAAGACTTAGACACTTTACAAACCATTAAATGACCATAGAGTAACCATAAGATGACGGATCGTAAGATACTCAGTAGGATCTGAAATTCAAGTGCGAGCAAAATTTTGGAGGGTGTTGATCGCAGTGACAGCAGGTAGTCAAACCTAACCACTAGTAGGCTATGGGGATATGTTATAACCGAGCCACTAGGAGGAAAAGGGTTCGATTCTTTCGAGTGCTTTTGTTCCATAATTGAGAAAAAAAACTGGGACGGATGGGAGATAAAGCACACATAGAGGATTTGTGCATTGTACTAGCCATAGGCCATAAGCCATAATTCTTTGTACTTGTAGCCATATTTCTATTGATAGAAAGAGAGTGGACCGACCTCACTTCCCAATTAGGTTTTTTTTCCGAAAGGGTTTCCTAGGTCATATCATGTGTCAAATGTGTTTGTGATATTTTATTTATCCGTTCTCTTTTAATGCACAGGCATATGCTATTAACAATAATCTATAGATCTATAAATCTAAAGAGATATACAAGTGTAATAGTTTAGATTTTGGATTAGGATCTATTGTGACAAACTGTCTAATGGAATATCCATGACAATTTATGTATCACTAGATGGAAGGGAGCTAAGACATACTAAGAGTTGTATGCAAGAAAAATAAAGTTCTTAGCTAAATAAAGCACCAAATCAAGAGATAAAGGAATATTGAGGGTGGTGGCATATATAAATATGAATGTGTCGTTAAAGAACATTGATTGTGAAGGAATGAATGTGTAAGTAGAGTGTGTAATATGTGTGTGAGTATGGAAATGAACAGTGTGGGGTGAAAGCATGAAGATGGGTTACGATTTTGAGCCAAATGTGGCAATGAAATTTCAAGTATTTCCTTTTTTATCGAATTTCACCCCTCAAAATTCATATAAGAATTATGAATTTTGATTCAGAGTAAAAAAACAATATGTATATAATTATGTTGTTGTCCTAATGATATTTTTTGTAAAAAAATTTAGTGTCGTATAATCTCTCAATTTTCCATTAAATGCAATATATGTCTGTGCAATTTTTTCCCAAAACTTAAGAGGTATGCGTGTGTTCATGTAGCATATCTTCGTCTAAAATGTGTGTGTATATATATATCTATATATATATATATTATATATTAATATTAATATGATCATTGATTTATATTGCATGTGATAATTAAGTTTTTTTGTATTTTTTTTTTTTTTTTTTTTGGCAAAATTATTTTTAATTTTTTTTGAAGTTGGCGAAGTAATATTTCAATTGCTTTTGGAGACACTGTTATGTAATATTTTTTCAACCTTTAAATAAATTGAAAAACCAAAATTACCCTTTTGAAGAGGACTCATAAATGAAGATAATAGTATTTTTTGAAATTTTTTCGTTGTGAATATTTTATGTTATTAATTTTTTATTTAGCCCCTTTGAAACTGTCTAAAAAAATTCAAGTGTTATGTTTAAAACAGATTAGATGAAAAATATTATATGAATTTGAAAGTGTCAAATTCATATGCCATTGGATAGAGGATTCTTTCACGAATCTAATGTGATCAACTCCACCACTTAAGGAAAGTTTATGCCCTAAATCCAATAGGGTACAAAATAGGGTTGCAGAGAAATCTGTTGAAGAGGTGTCGGAATTGTAATTTTTAGGAATTCCAGAGCTCGATGGAGCACTTTAAATGCTCGATCAAGCACTTAAATTCAAAACTCAAATTGATTGATCGAGCGTTAAAATAACCCTCGAACGAGCGACATACATGGTTAACCAGTAGCTTGATTGAGCCATTAAAAAGTTAACCCACCATTGCCCTTACCAACTTTTATTAATGGTGAATCATACGACTCAAGGGCTCGATCGAGCCTCTACTATCAACAAATAGTTTAGTTTCTAAATTTGATTGTGCAAAAAAAACAAAAAACATTCTTTCATAGAGAAATATCAAAGCATGGAAATTACACAAAAATTCACAACAAACATGGGTAATTGAAGACTTGGATTTAGAAAAGGAAATAAATTGCCATCCATAGAGGAAATACGAGAGAAAGCTAGAGAAAGGATGAGAAAAATACGTCAAACATTGAGAAAACAAAAAGTTCATGCAAATACAGGTAATTCAAATTGTCTCACTTCTCATATTACTTGCTCCATATTGTATGCATTAAAAAATTTGATTGAAAACCAGAAACACATGGAGAATGAAACAATAAAACTAAGATAAAATAAACATTGTGTTGACACCTAATCCAAAAAGATTGGGATTATCGTAAATATTGTAAATAGTTTCAGTTATGCATTAGAGAAAACTAAGAAACCTTGGAATTGGAATCCCAAGAGTCTCTCCACTAGTGTATATATTTTTAAACTGAGTAACACAATAAATAAGTTAATTCGTGGAGTTATCCTCCTGGCTTAACATGATAATCAACTCCATTTTTCCTGCCATATTCTTTATTCCTATGTTCTTTGTCCTCTACCTCTGTGTTCATTACTGCCGTGTGTTGGTCGTATTCCTCTAATGAAGGGGTTGTAAACCCCTTCTTTTGTTGAAGAACGAGTTGTTTCCTTTTTCTCAAAGACTCCTGGTTAAACTTCATCAAACCTGGGAATCGATGCCTTTGGAAGAGTGACTCTGTGCATTTGACTGGAATGTTCAATAGTACACTTCTTGTTGTAAATTTTTTTTTAAGGCTAACAATTACACCATTCCGTTGAATGAAAAGAGTGTGTAATCGCTCCACATTGATGACCATGAGTGTCATGCTTTCCATGCTGTCGCGTTATCTGTGTTGAGCTCTTATGATATAAAGTTATGTGTCTTGAAACTTGTAAAGATCGCGCTGACTGTTCTTGAATACCGTGAATCCTGATTCCATGCGTATATTTCCATTTAAAATTGTCGAAATGTCATGCTGCGTTGGGTTTTTTGAAATGTCGTGCTGCACTAATGTACGTTGACATGTATTATATGCTTTGCATATTGGATAAAAAAAGGTCGTGATGCTTGAGGTTGGTGATGTTAGTTCTTTTTAAAGGCTGTGTGTGAAGACCAAAACTCTATGTGGGTTGAGCTTTTAAAAGACCATGCATGAGTATGCATAGTCTTAATGCATATGGCGTGTGATAATGGGATGGTATGCTTTTGAAAAGTGTGCTGGAGAATATGGTATAAAATGTGGTGTGTCTTAAAAAAAAATCATAAAACATACCTATGATGGAGTGTGTTTGTTTTATAATGTGTATGTATGGAGTAACAAGCAACACATGTCATAAATCATATGAGTGAGTAGTGACCTGTTATATTAATGAATGGCGACACGTTAAAAGTGGTGATATATTGTATGTAACAATAAATCCTTTTCATTCACATAATTAAATCAACATTTTATCTAATAGAAAATATCAAGAACGGTTGTGATTATGAATCGAAAGCAGATAATTATTTTGATGATGTATTACTTATGTTAATAGTGAGAGTACTTTTTCGCAAAGAGAACTACCATGAGTGGTTCAGGAAGATAAAGCACACCTTAATTTTCAATGAGTTGTGGAAAGTAATCTGTGAAGGAGAAAGAGACAATGCACCTGAAAAGCCTACTCCAAATAAGGAGCTTTCCATCTTGGAAAACAAGAACAACAAGGTTTATGCTTTGATTGCAACGTCAGTAAACGAAGAGGTGAGTTGTCATATTTCTCCATTTCAAAATTCTTTTGAAGCCTTAGAGAAGTTGAAGGAATTGTATGACTCACACTCTAAACTTGAAGTTGTTCAGTTGATGATCAAGTTGTTCAATCTTGAGTTGAAAAATTATGACCCTCTTGCCTTAGCATCAAAAGTAAGGTCCATTATGTATGACATAAAAACGACTGGTGTTGAAATAGATATTCCTCTCATAGCTTATGTCAAGGCACTATATCCCACCTATTAACATTATCTTGAGTCATTGCAAGCAAGTGGAAACCTTAAGGAGTTTACCTTTGACTCCCTTGAGAAGAAGTTTGTTGAGATAGAGAAGGATTTTGGGAAGAAGACAAATCCTTAGTCTACTAAAGAAGCTGTGTGCTTTGCACAAAAAGAGAAGAATCATGCACAAGATTCTTCTAGAGCAAGAGGTGGTTGAAGAGGAAGAGGAAGGAAGAATTTTATAGGCAGGGGTGCAGACATTTCCAAGGAGAAAGGTATGATCTTCATTGCATATGATGCAATAGAGATGGACATGACGCATCCACATGCAATCTGCTTGGGACATAATTGAGCAAGAAAGAAATGAAGGAAAAGGTAAAACAATTAACAAAGGGAAAGGAAAAGCACTCAAGTTCGCTCGTTATGTTGCGACACATTGAAAAATTGGAGTAACTGAAGACTTATTCAATGCTTCCTTTGCTTCATAGAAATATGCTTGGTTTCTTGATTCAGAGCCAACTTGCCACATGACTTTTAGGAGAGATTTCTTCGAAGAATTCACTGACAATGTTGATGAAGCATTATACTTTGCAGACAAGTCAAAACTCAAGCCATAAGGTGTTAGGTCCCTATAATACTAGTGTATTCCCCCATTATTACTGTCATTGTAGCCTCTTCTTGTTATTGGTGTGCCCCTGTTATCCACATATTGTTATTATTGTGCCCCATAGAAGTACACTATTGTTATTGTTGTGCCCTTACATTATTATTGTTATGTCGGCTCTGATTATATTGTGAACCCTTAGACTCCTATATATAGAAATGAGGTTTTGTCATTTGTATCATCGAAGAATTTTTCATTTGTGTAATATAAAGGAGGATTCCCCCTTGAAAAGGCTATTTTTGAAGTCGTTGATCTATCTCTTATTCTAATTTGTAAGCTGGTTGCATAACATTTGGTATCAGAGCTTTGGTTTTTGAGGGTTCCATTGCTTCAAACAGGTCATCGTGGCATTTTCGCTACAACCTTTTTTCTACGAAGCTTCAGAAGCTGAAATTAAAACCAATTTGAGACAAAATATTGTTTAACCTCGTGTACTAATTTCACATCTTGTATCACTATATTTTCCGAGATATGATCCGAGGAAGTTAGGGTTTTCGCAGGCTCCAAAATGCGATCTCAAACAGGTGACCTTGGGAAAATCATCATAATTTTCTCTTTGAGCATCAGATTCAAATTTCGTAAAAAGTGACAGAAAGAGGATGGACTGTACTTTTTTGGTTTCATTTTCAAGGCTGAAGGTAAACAAATGATATGTGGCACTTCGTACAAGTTCTCTCTATTGAACCAGTTTATCATCAAGTCATCGTGGGAGATTTGGCATAACTTCTTAGAGATTCCAATCTCGATCAGACTTGTGGGGTTGGAAAGAGGACTCAAAGGTTTACTGCAAGACACAATTTCAGACCTTGGAGATTCGAAATTATAGAGATACATCAGATTCAATATCGATCTCCTACAAAGCAAAAAAAATGTGTAGTTTTTTTTTTTTTTAATTTGCATAAGTTTTGTTTGATAAAGTAGTTTGAAGTGATTTAAAGGGAATTGTGAAGCATAATTATCATTAATTGATGACCCGAAGAAAGAAAATAAAAGCACCTAGTAAAAAACCTGAAATCTCTACTATGACACATGAAGGAGAGGAAAAAATGCAACATGATATATCACAATTACGAGACCAAGCGCAACAAATTTCGTTCTCGCAGAGAGTAACCAAAAATGAAATGGAAGTAAAGATGGATGGTTTTAAGAATGGAATTGAAGCTAAGATGATTGGTTTGAAGAATGCCATGGAAGCTAAAATTGATGGTATAGAATCAAAACTGAAAGGAAACATAAAAGATTTGAAGAAAGACATGGAAGGTTTGACAAAGTTTCTACAAGAAAGAGTTCCTAATGGCAAAAAGGTAGTAGAGGAAACTCATGATGAGAACAAAAAAAATGTTAATCATGATTTCATATACTCTAACGTTGGATTGAAGACCCACCACATTCCAAAAATCGATATAAGGAAGTTTGATGGCAAGGATCCCGTAACATGGATACTACAAATGGGCGATATTTCGATCTCCATAATGTGCAAAACACACAAAAGGTACGCATTGCAACTTTATATTTGGAACCCAAGTAGTTTGTATGGTATCGATGGCTTTACTCTCATAAACAAATTATCACTTGGTTAATTTTTACGGAGGAAATGATAGCATATTATGAGGATACAAAGGGAAACACCTTCTTTAGCCAATTGATAAATCTCAAACAAAAGGGTTCAATGGTGGAGCACATTGAGGAC
>APFE031281881.1:0-10719 GCA_000404065.3 Pinus taeda | reverse complement strand
GTGGTGCTGCACCCGCCCGATTAAGGAAAAAAAGATTGGGGGCGTGACACAAGGACTTTAATACACGCACAGGATCCGTCTAGAGACAAGTTATTTTATTCCAATAAAAATCTACAAGCCGAAATGACAAACTGATATTTGTTTTACAAAAATGAACGGGAAGGTCCCAAATGACAAACTAATATTTGCTTTACAAAAATTTCGGGGAGGGTTGACTCAGGCGGCGCGGGCAGAACAGACAAAATTTAATTTTACACGACTCCTAGCTTGCCCGCATTTTGATCCTTCAGTTCGGACCCTCCTCAAAACGTTCGTAGGTTAAGGAACTAGGCAGAATCCCATCTTCCTTCAACAATGTTGTGCGATTGAAGAACAAGCAGCTTTTCAATAAAGAAAACCTTTCTGCAAGTGCTCCCCAGCACGGGCGATTCCCAGAGCCATATCCACCCACAACAGCTACGGAAGAAAGTGCAGTCCATGATCTCCATGCATAGTATCCTTCTTATCTCTAATGTGAGAAGGATTACTCTAATGCTAGATTCATCTATTAATTTGAGTTATGATGGTTAATTAATGTAGTTCTTTATCATCAATGAAATATGAAGAAAGCTAGCAATAGTAGGAGATCATTCTGATTCTAGTTTATAAAGAAAGCCAACATTAGTAGGAGACCATTATGATTCTAGTTTTGAGAGAATAGATTATTTTTTTGACATATGGTGAATCTATGAGAGACCTAGGATCCATCCTCTAGCTGCCTCTATAAAACCAAGAGTACATCCAACAACCTGCAAGTCTGATATAGCCAAGACTCATGTAGGCATCAAGACAATCATGAGGAATCTACTCCATAAGCCGCCACCACAGCAAAACACTGTACTCAATGAAATTTGAATTGGGTCTCCTGAGCTTCACTCAAATAAACATACAATTAAACCACAAAACAAATTTTATGGACAAGGTTTTAGTATCAACTTAGGACTAAGCACATGAACAGTTTACCTCGCAAGAGGAACATACCTACCAGATTGTTCCTACCTACACAGAGTATTACAGAATGTGTACCTTTCACGCACAAACACTTTTACACGTAGTACCTTTTACACATAATATTACAGAATGTGCAAACACTTTTCTAATTATATGTAAATGCGGCCATTCTAATTAAAGATCAATGATAGGTAATTCATACCAGGGACTTTTACCTTAATAATAAAACTAAGGAACCAAGGCCTCTCATCTTCCTCCCAATGGCAAACCTTCTTTACCTCTTGAATTAAAGATCAATGATAGGTAATTCATACCAGGGACTTTTACCTTAATAATAAAACTAAGGAACCGAGGCCTCTCATCTTCCTCCCAATGGCAAACCTTCTTTACCTGTTGCAGAGCAAAGCACATTGGAAATCATGGACAACGCCAAAACCAATAAGCAAGCAACTGTCAGAGGAATGGAAGGGAAATGAGATTTACACCCTTAAGATTTCCTTGCACGCAATTTCATTTTAAATTTTAAAAATAAATCAATAAACAAAGAGTATTGCATCTCTATTGTGAATTGGACCATGAAATAATTCTTAAGGCTATATGCAGGCGATTATTACCAGGCTAAAGCATACCTACTCCTCCCCTCGAGCGGTTAGCTTTGTAGAAATCCAAAACTATCTACCGTTGTACATTCTGATATCCTGTACCAAATTAAAATAGCCTAGACAAACGCGGAGGGAAAAAATGGAAAAAAACTAATATTAACCTAGATGTAAGGAAAACCTAGATGTAAAGAACAAATAAAATGTAATGTTAATACTTCTCACAACTACATAATCATTCCGATGTTAAAGTTAAATTTTGATATAAAACTCTCAATGAGTAAATTAAGAGTAAGAGCATGGTTAGTAGAATGTATACCTGCATAGATTGAGAGAAAGTAGACAAACAGGTTATGACAGAAATTGTAAATGCATAGATTACGAGAATCACAGAACAAAATGACATAATTTGTATATAGGGAGACTATAACAAAACGTGGGCTACGTGATTCCAGGACAACCCGAAGAATGTACCCACTGATTTTTCATCTTCCCACTTGTCATCTCATTTCCCTAACTTCACTGCAGACCATATACGCCCTGCCTTGGAAAGTCGACTTGTCATCGCATTTCCCCATTAGATTTAGATATCAATGACAAAATAAGAATCATTGAGCAAACATTGCCAGAAATAAATAATAAAAGCAAACAAACCCTAAGAAAATCACTGAGGCTCTATGCCTAATAAAAATCTGAAACCCGCAACAAAGTGAAATGGGGCAAACAATCGCCGTTCTTTACCATCAACGAAATGACATATAAATAAAGCAAGCATTAGTGGGAGACAGTTCTGATTCTAGTTTTGGCAGAAAATGTTTTACTATCAACTTCGTAGTAAGTACACGAGCAGTTTAGCGTCAAATGAGCATCGTACCTGCAAACCAGCAGGACAGAATGTGTTCCATTCAGGCAAAGTCTTGAACAAACCACCATTTATTGAACGTACTCAAACCACAAAATAAAAAAGAGAACACTGTTCCTATTCCTGGTCAGTGGTCCCCTCCGAGTCTTCCTTCTTCGCCGGCATTTTTAAAGATATTGGAGAGATATAAAAAATATTCAATGCTGCAAAGTGCAACCCGTTTTCTATTTCTAATTATATGAATGAAAGAAAGAAATTTTAACATTTACTAGATTAGATATAAAAGATATAGTTTACCGTAGTAGAATTTAATTTGTTTATGGTTTAAATTAATGATGATATTACCTAGCTTTTAATAGTCCTTTCACTGAAAAGACAAGACAATGTCAAAAAAACAGATGTTGCCATATTGTCATGATGGCAAGGGCTAATGAGCCTGCCATAGGGCATTAAATGCCCGGTTAGCTGCAAGCTCGATAGCCTGATAACACACGCGCTTATTTTTTATTTATCTAGTCACCCGGCGCGCGTGTGTTTTCGGGCTATGGAACTTGCAGCTAACCAGCCATTTAATGCCCTATGGTAGGCTCGTTAGCCCTTGCCTTGTTATGATTGTCTCTAATATTTTTGAAATCATTACATTTCAAAATAAAATATTTTTCAGATTCCACAGTCCAAAAATTAAAAAAATATACATTGGTTCTTCCACGGCCATTCTAATTAAAAATAAATGATAAATATTCTTATCTTAAAAAAACCACCATTCTAATGATAAATAACTTATACCTGGGGCTCTTATCTTAGAAAAGAAACTAAAAGACTGACACCTGAGGGCTTTACACAATGGAAAACCCTGGATATTGCAAATCATGGACCAAGCTAAAACCAATAAGCAAGCAATTGTCAAAATAATTAAAAGCAAATGAGATTTACACCATTAAGATATCCTGGCCTACAATTTCATTCTGAAATTTAAAAATAAATAATTCAATTAAAAAAAAAGTTAAACCTCTCTATAAATAGGGACCATGAAATAGGAAAATGAGATCAATCTTAAAGCTATATGCAGGCTAAAGAACCATGAAATAGGAAAATGAGATCAATCTTAAGGCTATATGCAGGCTAAAGAATACCTGCTTCTCCACTCGAGTGGCTAGATTCCTAAAAATCCAAATCTATTTTCTGTTGTGCATCTTGCAACAAATTAAAATCGCAGAGGCAAAGACATCCAAATCTATCTTTTGTTGTACATCTTGCAACAAATTAAAATCGCCAGAGGCAAAGAAAAGCACGGAGGAATATATAAACCAAGATGTACGGAACAAAACAAATTAAAATCGCCAGAGGCAAAGACAAGCACGGAAGAATATATAAACCAAGATGTACGGAAGAAAATAAAATGTAATGTGTTAATATTATAGCTCATAGCTATATAATCATAAGATCTTAAAGTTAAGTTTTAATAGGTAAGTCACAATGACTAAATTAATGGCATGGTTAACCATTTATAATCAGAATGTGTACTACATAGATTGATCATATATAAATAAAAGACTTTTTTCATAAAAGCTTAGTCTGAGAGGCAGAGGAGTAAAAGTTTAGTCTAAGAGGCAGAAGAGTTGTTCGGAAAGTTATGGAAATTTGGGTTATATTTAAAAAAATCTGGTAGAGATTTTTGTAAATGTTTGTAAATTTAAGTTATAGTTGTTGAATTTGAAAACTTTAAGTGTCCTCTACATTTTTTATGAGCTGAATCTATTTCAGCCATCAAACACACGATTCAAACACTACCTCTATAAAATTTGTTGAAATGTTTTTGTCCAAATTCCAACCACTTTTGACCGTCCGAATAATTCCTCTGCTCGGCTTCATTAAACTACTCCTTTCGCAAATTGCTCCAGAAAATTTCACAAAGCTATGCTACGGAAGTACATGGAATCCATGATCTCCGTGCCTAGTATCCTTCCGATTATGTTAACTAAGGTTATCAATCCTTCCGAATATGTTAACTAAGGTTATCAAGATCAACGGATTGCAAAGCGCCTTTTGCCTTTTTATTTAGGTCAACTACCTAATGTATCATAACAAGGGAAAAAATATTAAAGAATCTCGAATTCGAGTTGCATGGTCGAAAAGGCCATCTATTTCTTTGAATTATGATGGGTTATGATGGGTTACTCAATTACTGGAATCATCTAGTTGTTTACCAGCAATGAAACATAAATAAATATAAACACCGACATGAGATAATTCTAGTTCTAGTTTTGGCAAAATAGATTTTATGGACGAGGTTAGTGCATGCCAGTTTTAATATCAATGCCGTACAAAGTACCTACCTGCAAAGCGTATGACAGAGTGTGTACCTGTAGGGAAAATCCTGTACGAACCATCATTCAGTGAGCATACGCCAACTTGACCCCAACTAAACCGGAAGAGACTGTTCGTATTCCTCGTCAGTTGTCGTCCTTGAGTCTCTCTTCTTTGCCGGAATTTTCTAACAAATTAGAGAGATAAAAAAAGGATTAATGCTGGAAAGTGCAAACACTTTTCTAATTATATGTCAATGCGGACACGAGATAAAAAAATACCTGGGGCTCTGACCTTAAAAAGAAAACTAAAAAACGGACCCTCTAGTCTCATCTTCTTCCCAATGGCAAACCCTCTTTACCTGTTGCAGAGCAGAGCACGTTGCAAATAATGGACAACGCCTAAACCAATAAGCAAACAACTGTCAAAACAATGGAAGGCAAATGAGATTCACCCTTAAGATTTCATTGCACGCAATTTCATTTTGAAATTTAAATCATACCTACTCGTCTCCTCTGGTGGTTAGTTTCTTAGAAATCCAAATCTATCTTCTGTTGTACATCCTTCAACAAATTAAAATCGAAATCGTCTGGGCAAAGACAAACACTGAGGCAAAGATGAAAAAAATAATATTAACCTTGATGTAATTATTATTAACACTGAGGCAATTAAAGGTGATGTAAGGGATAAATAAAATGTAATGTTATTACAGCTCACAGATACATAATCATAAAGATATCAAAGTTAAATTATCTTAAAGTTAAATTTTAATATAAAACTCTCAATGAGTAAATTAAGGGTATGGTTAGCAATTTACCTAAACCGCAAGGACATACTCACAATGTGTACTTATATAAGTTCTTTTAGAGGGAAATATATATATTAAATATATATTTTTGTGTTCGATTCTATCTATGTTTCTCATCTTTATTTATATTATCACAGGACTTGTCTACCTTTGAAACTTCTTGTCACATTACAGTGCTCTTTATCAGAAATTGTGTCCACTTACAGTTCGCTTTGTAGTTCATGTTACAGTAAAATCCTTGCTTTATGTATCAAAATACAAAATCGAAATTTGTGTCCACTTACAGTTCGCTTTGTAGTTCATGTTACAGTAAAATCCTTGCTTTATGTATCAAAATACAAAATCGAAATATTTTACATGATGCATAAACTGTCCCCTGAAAGTAGTTAATGCTGCTAGCATTAACCATAGCTTCTTATTCAAAAGCTGTGAAAAATAACTTACCAAATTCCTTTTGGATGCCTTATTTGGATAATAGGTCAGCAGTCCAAAGTTTTGTTCCCGATAGATATAGTGAAATTGGATGTGCGGAAAGGTAATTACCAAATTTTTTATTTTGATTTGCTTTATCCAATTAGTTAATATAAGAAGATTGAAATTTTTGTGGCTTTTTATCCAAACAATAATGTTTTTTACATTTCCATATACTTGTATCCTTTCCAGTCTAAACTTGTGTACTTATATAAACAATAATGTCTTTTGCATTTCCATATACTTGTATCGTTTCCAGTCTAAACTTGTGTACTTATATAAATAGACACAAACATAGAAAAGAATAGGACGGAATTTGTAAATGAAAAGACCATAAGAATCCCAGAATGACTTAATTTAATGACGTAATTTCTATATATAGAGACTATAACAGAACGTACCGAAGCCAACCGAAGCATGTACCTAATTATTTTTCAACTTCAGGTTTGTCATCATCTCATCTCCCCAATTGCACTGCAGACCATATAAACCCTGCCTTGGAAAGTTTGAGGAAAAAAAATCACCACCTAGCACAGATTGAAATAGATAGATTTAGATGCCAGCCACAAAATAAGAATCATTGTGCAAGAATTACTAAACAATTACTGAGGCCCTATGCGTACCAATTACCGAACCGGCCACTTCCAATTTTGGACATCATTATTAGTAAAATAATCTGAATGACTGATTAAAAAGTAAAACAAAACAAAAGCATACCTGCCAATCCACTTCAATGGGTAGCCTAATAGAAATCCAACATCACTGGTTTCATCTTTACTTATCTATTTCTACTCTGCGTCCCGCAATAAAATAAATTCGGATAAACATTGCAAGCTCACTGTAAAATTATGAAGGGAAAAAAAAAATCCAAAAGCAACCATTATAATCCAAACAAAACTAAAAGCTCAATAACAGTATGATAAAGAAAAAAACAAAAAAAATCCAAAAACAACCATTGCAATCCAAACAAAACTAATAAATAAATACAATAGATTGACTGTAAAAAATAAGATGCATGGCCATGCCCAAAAAAACAAGAAACCAGAAGACGCGGAGCAGAGCAGAGAAGAAGATGAAATTCAGAGTATGTTGGCTCTTAGAATGTCTTATATCCTCTTCCTTTCAAATGATTATGCTTTTTGCTTTTCCGACGTCGCAGAGGAAGTGGGCATTCCATCCGAACAACCATTTCTCCACAAAATTTGAAATCACCGGAATTTAACTTTCACAAAGATATTACCGATAAATTTCGCTTTTACCGGAATTTGATATCCGCTTTGACGGTCTGTCTGCTTTTGTCCATGTACCAGAGGTATTTTAGAAAACGGACTTAATACTTTATTAGTTTTGACTAATAATCTACTAAACTTCATTGTTAAATTTTGCAATCTCATCTCGAATTTATCAACGAAATAAAACCCTAAAACCAAAATAAAACTCCACACCATCACCATCATAATCAGGCATCTTCCCTGATTATGATCACCATTCTTAATCATAATTCGAAAGACATCCTGACAATGATTATGGTGGTATTCAATACCCAACAAACATGTTTCCGAAGAAAACCTTCAATCCATTGTATGAGGGCTCCACACAAGTATGTGGTGCATTTAATATGCATACAGAAACAAGGACTCCAATACACCCACGGGATCAGTCATGAAAATCTACAAGCAGAAATGACAAATTGATAATTGTTTTACAAAAATTTAGGGGATGGTTCAATCAGGCAGCAGGGAGACGAGTAGAGGAGGCCAACTTTAACTTTACACGACGCCTAGCTTGCCCGCATTTTGATCCTTCAGTTCGAACCGTCCTAAGAACGTAGGTAGGTTAAGGAACTCGGCGTAACCCCATCTTCCTTCAACAATGTTGTGCAATTTAAGAACAAGCAACTATTCAATAAAGAAAACCTTTCTGCAAGTGCTCCCCAGCACGGGCACGGGCGATTCCCAGAGCCCTCTCCACCCACAACAGCTACGGAAGAAAGTGCAGTCCATAATCTCCATGCAGAGTATCCTTCTTATCTCGTTCACTAGAGTTATTAAGTCATCGATAACAAGATCAATCGATTGCAAATTGCCTTCTCTAATCTTCTATTGCCATTTTATTTAGATCAGCTAAGTAATATATCAGACCATGGAAAAAAATCTGAAAAAATCTCGAGTTCGACTTGCATGGGAGGAAAGGCCAAACCCCAAACGACATATATGGATTACTCCCATTCTAGATTCATCTATTTCTTTGAATTATGATGGGTTAATTAATCTAGTTCTTTACCATCAATGAAATATGAAGAAAGCAAAGGTTAGTAGGAGACAATTCTGATTCTAGTTTTGAGAGAACAGATTTTATGGACAAGGTTTTAGTATCAACTTCGGACTAAGCACGTGAACAGTTTACCCGACAAGAGGATCGGTACCTACCAGATTGTTCCTACCTACACAGAGTAATTACAGAATGTGTACCTTTCTCGCGCAGTCTGAACGTAAGCCAACCTCACACAAAATACAAAAGAGAAGACTGTTTGTATTCCTCCTCAATGAGAGATATAACAATCATTCACTACTGCATAGTGCAAACATTTTTCTAATTAAGAGCATGGTTAGCCATTTACCTAAAGTGGAGTGACATAGTCATAATGTGTACCTGCATAGATTGAGGGAATGTAGACAAACAGAGGAGAATATGACAGAAAATGTAAATGCAAAGACTATGAGAATCCCAGACTGACATAATTTGTATATAGGGAGACTATAACTGAACTTGCGCTACCTGATTCCAGGGTCCACCGAAGAATGTACATATTTATTTTTCATTTTCAGGCTTGTCATCTCATTTCCCCAATTTCACTGCAGGCCATATAAACCCTGTCTTGGAAAGTTTGCCTAGCACAAAATGAAATAGATAGATTTAGAAATCAGTGACAAAATAGGAATCATTGAGTGCCAAAATAGAAATCATTGAGCAAGAATTGCCAGAGATAAATAATAAAAGCAAACTAACCATAAAACAATTACTGAACCTCTATGCGTAGCCATTATCTAAGAGGCCACTTCCCAAATAATCTGAATATGTACTGCTGATTAAACAAAGGCATACCTGCCCATCCACATTAATGGGTAACCTAATAGAAATCCGAGTATCACTGGTTTTATTTTCACCTATCCATCTCTGCTCTGCATCCCGCAACAAAGTGAAATCGGGCAAACATTGCTAGCACACTGTAAAATTACGAAAAAGGTAAAAAAAAAATCCAAAGAAACCATTGCAATTCAAACAAAACTAAAAAATCAATAAAGAAAATGGACTGTAAAAAATAAAATGCATAGCCATGCAATGGGGCAAACACATATCAACCCAAAAACACAAGAAACCAGAAGACGCGGAGCAGAGCAGAGAAGAAGATGAAATTCAGAGTATGTTGGCTCTGAGAATGTCTTATATCCTCTTCTTTTCAAACGGTTATGCTTTTTGCTTTTCTGACGTTGCAGAGGAAGTGGCATTCCATTCGAACAACAATTTCTCCACCAAATTTGAAATCACCGGAATTCAACTTTCACAGAGATATTACCGGAATTTAATTTCCGCTTTCACCGGAATTTGATATCCGCTTTTGTCTGTGTACGGAAAACCCAGAGATATTTTAGGAAAAGTAAAAAACAACGTATTTTAAGATCTTCTATTAATAGAAACCGTTTTAATAAGCCCTTTTAGCATCTATCACCCCATAAACTGATTTAGGAAAAGCACAAAAAGAAAAGAAAAAAACAAATTTTCTATTAATAGAAACCGTTTTAATAAACCTTTTTAGCATCACCGGGAGTCTAACCATTATGATTTTATTTTATTTTTATTTTTTTATTATTATTTTTTTTCTGAAAAATTATAGAAATTCGATATATTTTGAAAAAATTTCAGAGATTTTTGTAAATTTAAGTAAAAGCTATTGAAATTTATAATTTTAAATGTCTTTCTGTCTCTACAAAAAAATTTGAAATTTTTTATCCAATTTCCAACTACTTTTGACTATCCAAACAATTTCTCTGTCTCAATAAACTACTCTTAACCTTTATCCCCGACAAACTGATATAAACCCCACATTCAATACACTGATGACTAACAGAAAAAAATTCCATTTACCATATATCATTTTGGAAAAAATACCATCAACACCATCTAAATACCATCAACATATTAATCCATCTAAATATTATATAAAATAACTCTATCAGAGAGCCATCAGCGAGCGATAGAGAGTATTGGATTTTCCACATCCCTAGTAGCAATGGTTGAAAAGCACGAAATACCTTACTTTACGACCAACGAAAGAAATGACTTATTTATTTATTTAATAATAGCAAGCGACTTAAAGTTTCCACTTTCTTGTGTATTGTTTTTTAATCGCAAGAATGCATGATATTTTAAAGTCTATTAGATAAAAAATAGTTTAGAATGATATTTTATATGTAATTAAAATGTTTTTAAAATTAAGATAATGTTATACGAAGAGTTTGGGTGTAAATCACATGAAAAAAGACATTTTTCGACGCGTTTCGAACTAACTAGTGTGGTTCATCGTCAGATCTGGCCTAGCATGTTAAATAGACTAAGCAGGGACTCCAACGGCTACATAACGGCTATTTTTGACTCTAGAACCCAGGCCAAAATTATATTAA
>APFE031281879.1:0-28872 GCA_000404065.3 Pinus taeda | reverse complement strand
CTTTCACAGTGATTATTGTTTCAGGAATTCAAGTTTGCTCCTACGGAATATATCTCTTTCTCACACCCCAGCTTAGTGGAAAATTCTTAATTGCTTTTCACTGGTTGTTTACATTTCACCATCACAATTTCAAGTTTGTTTTATGAAGTATTTAAATGGCCCTGTAATTCCAACTACTCAAACTCAAGATTTCAAAAAACCAATAGCCACAGACTCCATTTCCCAATGAACTAACATTATCTGCAGATTTCCACTTTAGGTACAGAAAGACATCCTTCCAACCAAAACATAAACCAAAAACCTTACTTCATAACTAGCCTAAAATCTCCACAGAACAAATATTCCCTTGGAGTCAAAGGGAACAACCTGGGTGTTAACAGGTCCCTCCTTGACTTCGTGAAGAAGACGAAGCCACAAGCATAGATGGAGAAATAGAAGGTTTGAAAATATCACGTCATTCATCAACATCACACACGTGAAATGTGTGTTTGTATAGTAGCTTGGATTTTTTTGTGAGAAAAAACTAGATCCCATCACTTGGTTCCCTCACTGATCCTAAACCCAAGAACCAAGTCTGACAAGAAATCGATGAGTACTTGGAGCTGATAAGGAAAGAAGCCAACAGGGAATACTTGGAGTTGAATGCACACAACATGCAGTAGTACATTGGTGGTCGTATCAAGGTCAATACGATGTTGCTCATGCTTTAGAATTATTTTGAAATAGGTTCTAAGAGAGTGTACCTAGATTCCATGGAGGCTAGAGTCTGCTTTCAGAAGGTCACCATTAAGAATTTTTGGTACACCATCAAACATTACCAAGCTTCACACAAATATGTGACCGAGAAGTAGCAAGTGGAGATTGTTGAGTTGGACTGTCCCCAAACTTCAGAATCATAGTGTTGTGTCTTGTTAAGTTGTCTCTACCCTATTTCTTCTTATATGGGTACGAGTGGAAAATGTAATATTATTTTTAATTATTTTGTAAGTGAAATTCCAAGTGTCAATATTGGAATATGAAAAGTCACCATGTAAATTATTTTTCAATTTTGTGAAGAAGTTCAAGTGTCATGAGGGTATTCCAAAACTCACAAAGGGGAGTTGAAGAGACACCCCCTCTTGTTATAAGTAGAACCTCATAACTCATATAGCAAGATTTTGGTTAGGCTTAGGCTTAGAAAGAGCTTGGGAGTATTGTGAAGAGCCTTGGCTTCTCCATATTGTAGAGCGAGTATACATTTTTGGAGGAGCAGGTGTAATTGACTATAATGTTCCACTATTGGGGCTAGTAGTCATCAACGGTGTGTGAATGGATGGAACTTTCACTTATAATGATAAAATCAGAACCATGATTCTTTCATGCATATGCTGTTAATATAGTAGGACTATTCTTGTTGTATTGGCAATATATGTTATTTAACTTACACATATTCTTATGAACTATTTTGTTTGCATTTGTACAAATATTTTTGAATGTGTGTTTTTATATTAACTCATCACTTAAATTTGTGGATTATTCTGCATTTTACCTTGTGATGTCATTTCGATCATGTGATCCTTTCAAACTATGTATTATTGCAGGCTTCCAAGTGGCCCATGTCATTTTCCCTTCATATGTTGGAACCTTCATCGATCACACTTAACTCTTTACAGGGTCATACACTTTTGCTCACCCAAAGTTATCATAATTTCCTCTGCCCGTATCCCTAGTCAAGGCATTACATTACCACCCACTACTAGGAATCCTTCTCCAAACAATGTGAAGTCTAGTTGGGACTTCATATTAGGGATATCCCCTGAATGTTGGTAGGTCCAACATTGTGCACATTTTTGGCACTAGAAGGAGGGCCATATGACAAGATGAGCCCTTGAATTATTTTTTGAATTTCTAAACATATTTCATGACTTATTCCCAAATCATTACCCAGAAATTTTTTTCTAGCTCTTCAAATTTCAAAGTTCTGACCAATATTTTAAATGACTTTTCTAGAATTGAGTTCAATGGAGAGGGTGGAATAGCCTTTCTCAATCACACAGTTGCTTTTCTTGTTTTCTGTGACAAACATGACATCCCATCTGAGGATGTTTCCTTTGGGTTTTTTTATTTCACATTCGAAGGGCAAGCAAAGCAATGGTGTCTCACATTGCCCGTAGTCTCCATATACTCTTTCAATCAGTTTGTTGGTGAATCATGTTATGATTTCATTATTTATGATTTTAAAGCCCTTAATAGAAAAATATTAAAATTTTGAAAATCACATGACGAATCTCTTCAAGATTTTTGTTCATTACTGTTCTTATTTTTTTGAAGATGAAGTTGATTGGGAATTTTTGACTCAAAGATTTCATCTTTTTCACATTTCTTAAAATTCACATGAGTTAGAATCTTTCAAACCTCTCTAGACAGACCTTGATTCTAGAGCTTCTAAATCAGATATGAACAAGGTTGTTGTTCCAAGTGACCCCTAACCTCTTCTCATCAAACAACTTTATCTGTTCAGGTTGAGGTGGGATAAGTTGAAAATTCGCCTGTTGATCTATCACCATCTCCTCCTATCCCACTCACTCATAGTTTCTACATAGATTTGGACTGTAACTTTGATTTTTTTGTTGAAGTCTTTTATCCTCATCCTTCATCCTTCAGTCCCTCTAATCCTCTAAATTTTGGGGTGTTGTGTTCATCTTTCCTGGATCTCTCTTGTGATGTTCACGAGGATCAAGTTCTGGATGGAGCTGGTGTTGAATAGCCAACATGCGATATCATTTTTGATGAGTATGTGTGGGAGTCTGAAAAAGAATATACGGTGAAGGATGACCTCCTTCTGTCCGCACATATTGCGTATTATATTTTCATCTTCCATGATTCTGTTATTCCTGTTTCATCTTGTGAAAATTCATTTTTAGATGTTTTTACTTCCGGTCATTAGCAAAACATGTGGAATGCCAATTTTTCATTTGAATGTAGAGAGGGGAAATATGTCTTCCATGATCTCCACAATCTCTCATATTACCTTTGTAGAAACATAGAGAGTTAAATTTATAATTTTCCATTATCCCCTCTTTATGATTCATCAGATCATGAGGATGCCTTTCTTCATGATCTTGAACTTTTTGATCATGGTTGTCGTGATATTTTCACTCATTCATTGTATCATAATTCCTAGTTGTCCACTATTGATCTTTCTAAGCCACCGTTCTTTGATGCCCCATATTCTAATGAATTGGAACCTCTCCAAGTTGTCGAGGAACTTCAACCTAAGCTGATGGTTATGTTGGTTTCTCGTAGCCTTGAGGTCATTTCCACTTCCAATAATAAATTTGTGAATCTCTCTGGGCTCTGCATAACTCTATTGCTCATGTTGAAAATCAATCTATATTACCATTTTTGCATCCTCCATCTATATCACACAATCCTATCTATTGTACAAGTAAATCCCCTTTGCGGACAGAGGCGATCCCACTAGCCTAAATGGGGTCTAGCAACAATCAAACAACGCTAACACGTAGGTTCCTAATTGCAAAGTAAAGGACCGATGATGAGGGCCTACCTCGAATCTAACGCTAGTATTCATAGAAGAGTCATCACTCCCGTTCTTTTGCTTCAGCTGGTCACAATCCTCACGATCCTCATGAACAACCACTTGCACATGAAAAGAAAAAGACAAATACAAGCATAAAATCCAAGAAATGCAACTATGTATCAGTCAAAAAGGATACAACTCAAACATCATTATAAAGACACATGAGTGGAACCATAATGATAGTTGTTTATTATTATTGATAAACAAAAGAGAATACAACCAAGTTCTGACGTCAAATCCTCCTTTGGCTGAGTGATCAGCAACACATGCCTTGCAAAGCTTGTAGGGGATGGGGAACAAGCCTCTCTCTCCTTGATTACTTGGAAATGGATCTCCTCCTTAAAGATATAGCATTATGGGGATGAATAAGGCCTCTTGTAACATGAGCTTAGCAATTCTCAGACTTTGGGACTTAGATTTGGGAGCTTGAAGAATAGAATTACTAACTAGATTGCCAAAGGGAAAAGAACAAGATTATATAGGGGTAGGAGGAGTAGATAAGACCATCCACCAGATTCATGGGATTGTCCTTATCATAAGGAAGCTTCCATGAGGGGTGGAGAACTACTTCCCTCCTTAGGAGATACGAAGCCCAACTGAACTAACTCAAACTGGAATCAGTTCATGGATAGGTTAGAAGGAACCTTTGGAAGTTTGTTTGTTAAAAACTTTACCCAACTGGGTTGGCACTAGTGCGACTCTGACACAGCGCTAGCTGGCACGCCCTCTTTGAAGGATTTCCCCCATTGGTGCGAGTGATACACTATGGAATAGTGTCAATGGAAAAAGGGCTATTTTTATGGGTATTTTGCAGAAGGTGTCTTCAGGGCATATGGAGTACATAATCAAGGGGATACAATGCAGGTGTTTTCAGGTTATGTCACTTCTCATAGATCCCAGAATAGTTCCTCCAATGTATGAGAGAAGGGGTAATAGGGATGGTGACAAAATACTATGTAACAGATGCCCCCTAAAGCATGAAGCCCGAGAGAGAGGGGTGAAGTGATTTACAAGAACATGGTCGACTGAAAACACGGCCACTGCAGAACCTGCACGAAGTACAACTGATATCTCAAATACATGATGTACATGGTATGGGCGCAGCCATCCATCACAGAGTACATAAAAATCTGGATCCAAGGTATGGACACATCCATCCAGCGAGGATCGATGAATAGACTGAGGCATGGTCTCAGTCATCTATTGAATGAGTCATGTAGTGATGATAATAATCCAGAAAATGCAACCTGGATCTCAACAGACAAAATCTACGGTCTTGCGCTCCATATCGACCTGAACAAAGTACAAGTTCAAGCATGCGAATATGGGAGTCGAAGTCGAACATGCGAGAACGTCGTCTGATTACTAGTCAATGATGAAAACTATTAACAGACACGAGAGGTACCACCAATAATGACAATGGTCCTCTAGGTACGATAGGTACAATCCACGATGTGCAAATCAGTGAGCCGGTGTTGAACACCCGTAGAATCATCTGATCAGAGGCCAATGATGAAAACCCCGCGTCGAACACGAAGAACCTAACATTGAGGCATGCAGGCTCCAAGGTACCTCGGTCGTAATGATCGGACGGTTCTTTCGAGCATAGTTCTTGATCTTGTGTCAAGCTCGTTAAAAAATGAAACAAGGGTTATGAGGATAGTTCTTTTACTGTGTCAACCTCATTAAAAAATGAAACAACTCCCTTTCCAAATCGAGTCCTTTGATTAAGATCTCGTAAAATACACGTCAAGTCTTTCCAAGATCTCGAAAGTGAACCTTCATTCCATCCACTTTCTTGAATGCAATGAAGCTTTGGGGGCATGGAACTCATTTTGCTTCATTTTGTTGGGGGCATGCGAACTTATAACAAGCATAGTTTTTCATTTCAAGCTTGTGTAAAACATGAAACCGAATCCAAGCAGAGTTCTCCATGGTTCAAGCTTGTGTAAAAATGAACCCATAGGACAAGTTGTATTTTATACTTTTTCAGACTCGATAAATACACGAAAAAGTCACTTTGGAATCACCTTTTTGCTCTTTTCTGACTCTGTAAACGTGAAAATAATGCCGAGTTGGTCCTCTCGACTGAGAGGCGGTCGTCTTTAAACCCTTTTCTGACCATTTAAAAAACGAAAAGATTGTAGGACCCTTGTCGTTTCTGGTTCGTTAACGGTCATGAAGCGACGTGGTTTTGATTGCTTTTTTACTTTTTCAGATCGGAATCACTACTTACGAAAAGTACTCCTCGGTCATAATGATCGGGCTGTTCTTTCAAGCATTGTTTTATACTTTTTCGGGCTCGAGAGACATAACTTTACGAAAAAGGACACCCCTGGAGTTTACTTTTTTGCTGTCTTTTCAAACTCTCTAAACATGAAAAGACACCGAGTTCTTCCTTTGTCAGACTCGTTAAAACTTAATGACATCGGATTCTGTCAAAATGACGCCTCCCAAACATATGCTATCCCCGTCAAGCTTGTCATCAAAAAATAACCGGTGTACTCGCCAGAAATTGTGGGGAAAATGGAACCACAATTGTTGTCGTGTCAGCAGTATGTCGCTCTTAAACATGGCACTTGTCTACATTTGTGTCTGGGTGGGGACATCTCATCTTGTTTTTACACTTGCCTCCATGGGTTTGGGTTATCCTATTTGACCTCTCATCTGCTCATTGCCTTGTCACCATGACCCCTGATCATTTGATGTCAAATACTACCAAGTCCACTGTTGTGCCGTCGATATGTTCAAGAGAAGTTGACCTCTGCAGAATACTCAACCTCCCTCTGATACCTCACACAAAACATTTTATCCTTCTCTATCTCATGTCGATGATGTGGGAAACATCATGGCCCACCTTTGATCAAGGTCACTTCCTATCGACTTCATCTCATTATCCAGGAAGTTGACTTAGAGACTTCCTTCAGGTACCTTGGAGACTGCATGCCTCAATGGCAGGTTCTTTGTGTTCGATGCGAAGTTTTCATCATTGACCTCCAATTGGATGATTCTACGGTTGTTCGACACCAACTCACTGATTCACATGTTGTGGATTATACCTATAGTAACTTGAGGACCATTGTCATTATTGGTGTTACCTCTCGCGTCTGTTAATAGTTTTCATCGTTGACTGGTAATCAGACGTTATTCTCGCATGTTTGACTTCCACTCCCATATTCGCATGCCTGAACTTGTACTTTGTTCGGGTCGAGATGGAGCGCAAGACCCTGGATTTTGTCTATTGAGATACAAATTGCATTTTGTGGATTATTATCATCACTACATGACTCATTTACTGGATGGCTGCGTCCATACCTTGGATCCAGATTTTTCTATACTCTGCGATGGATGGCTGCGCCCATACCATGTCCATCATATATTTGAGATATCAGTTGTACTTTGTGTAGGTTCTCCAGTAGCTGTGTTTTCAGTTGACAATGTTCTTGTAAACCACTTCGCCCCTCTCTCTCTCGTGCTTCATGCTTTAGGGGGCATCTGTTACACAGCATTTTGTCACCGTCCCTGTTACCCCTTTTCCCGTATGTTGGAGGACCTATTCCAAGACATGTGAGAAGTGACATAACTTGAAAACACCTACATTGTATCCCCTTGAGTATATACTTCATATGCCTGAAGACACCTTCTGCAAGATACCCATAAAAATAGCCCTTTTTTCCATTGGCGTTCTTCCATAGTGTATCACTCGCGCCAATGGGGGAAATCCTTCAGAGAGGGCGTGCCAGCTAGTGCTCTGTGTCAGAGTTGCACTAGCGCTAACCTAGTTGGGTAAAGTTTTTAACAAACAAACTTCCGAAGGCTCCTTCTAACCTATCCATGAACTGATTCCAGTTTGAGTTAGTTCAGTTGGGCTTCGTATCTCCCAAGGAGGGAAGTAGTTCTCCACCTCTCATGGAAGCTTCCTAATGATAAGGGCAATCCCATGAATCTGGTGGATGATCTTATCTACTCCTCCTACCTCTATATAAGCTTGTTCTTTTCCCTTTGACAAGCTAGTTAGTAATTCTATTCTACAAGCTCCCAAATCTAAGTCCCAAAGTCTGAGAATTGCTAAGCTCAAGTTACAAGAGGCCTTGTTCATCCCCATAAGGCTATATCTTTAATGAGGAGATCCATGTCCAAGTAATCAAGGAGAGAGAGTCTTGTTCCCCATCCCCTACAAGCTTTGCAAGGCATGTGTTGCTGATCACCCAGCTAAAGGAGGATTTGACATCAGAACTTGGTTGTATTATCTTTTGTTTATCAATAATAATAGACGACTATCATTATGGCTCCACTCATGTGTCTTTATAATGATGTTTGAGTTGTATCCTTTATGACTGATACATAGTTGCATTTCTTGGATTTTATGCTTGTATTTGTCTTGTTCTTTGCATGTGCAGGTGTCTGTTCACGAGGATCATAGGATTGTGACCAGCTGAAGCGAAAGAATGGGAGCGACGACTCTTCTATGAATACTAGCATTGGATTCGAGGTAGGCCCTCATCATCGGTCCTTTAATTTGCAATTAGGAACCTGCATGTTAGTGTTGTTTGATTGTTGTTAGACCCCATTTAGGCTAGTGGGATCGCCTCTGTCCGCAGAGGGGATTTACCTGTACAACACTATCACTCAATCATGGGAGGAGTCCTACATAGAAAGGATTGTTTCAAAATGGAAGTTTTCTTCTTTCTTTGTGTTTTCTCCTTTTTCAAGTTCGAAAGTGTGTACATGCTTTTATTCCACTTGCAAGGACACCATGGTACATCCAAAGAGTGCCTCATGTTCTTACCATTGTTACTTTCTATGAGTTCATTCAACCTTAGAAAATTTTGGTTTGCATTATCTTATCCTTCTTACCTATTGGTTTTCTTGAATATATTTATTGACATTCATGCTCTCACCTGCATGGGAAAACCAATGCACCAATGGCTATATTGGAAGTATCACTTTATGTGAGTTAGCTTATGTTCTTCTTAGGTTAGGAGTAGGATTAGTTTTGTTTTTATTGTTTTCCTCTTGATTTGCTTTATTTGTTTCTCTTTATCCTGCTTCTTTCCTTGGTTTGCTTTCTTTTACAACTGTATGTTAGTTTTCACATGAAAGCATGTTCGGCTTCTTAGATAAGTAGGGTGAAGTTCAAGGAGCATTTGTACAACTATCAATACTTGGTTATGTATCTATTCCCTCTCTTTATGTGAACCTTGAATTTATTTTAGTCAATGATACTGTGATGGAAAATATGTTCCTTTTAAAGAGAGTCATGTTGAAATCATGACGCTTTCACTCTTAACTAGTACTATCTATTCTAATCAGTTTTCTATTTTCAGTTAACCCTTTTCAACTAAGTCAAGTAGAGTGAGTAGAGAGGGAAAAGATTAACAACTATGTCAGAGGTATGTATAAATATCCTTATCTAAAGGGACAACCTCTTCTACTCTCAATAAGTTGGGTTCCCTATTCTGCCTCATCAAATAAATAAGTGCCTTTGCACATTTCTTTGAACAAATAAAAAATGAAATAAAGGGTGCAAGAAGAGAAAGGCTTCTTGTGCAAAGAAGTGTAGCAAGTAAATCTGCCAGGGTACTATCCAGGCTCACTAGTAGTGGAGAAATGCTTGTGTTCATGAAGTGAATATGTTAGGGTACTATCTAGGATTGCTAGCAGCAGAGCAATACTAGATATGAAACTAAACCTTTAATAGTCTATTTTACTTGTGCATATATATACCACTCATCTCCAATCAAGACAACTCAGTTTGACTTGGCTTTTTATGTGTGATGTCGATAAAGAGAATGGTATGGACTACATATTTAACTCAAGATAAGTGAAGAAGTTATGACAATCGAAGTGCTCAACAATAATTTGGGAAGAGTTAGACTCACTTTACATGAGTAAAGGTCCATACAAAGAGTCAGAGTTCTACCAGTCTATCACCAATGTTATAGTGGCTACAAACACCCTCGAAATTTCTTCCTATGCTTCGATTTTTGAGCCTTCCTTCCTAACCACAATAGCTCATCTTGCACTGATCCAGGTATTTGGGCTTTAAATGAGAATTATATTTTTATTTTGGCTTGTGTTCACATACTTAGTTGTTTTTCTAACTCATAATTTGATCTCTTCACTTGGAACCTCAGATGTTTTAGGTTGGCCCCAGAAACTATGCAATTCTCGAGGGAAATGAGCCTTGTTCTTGGGAATTGCATAGTCTTAACTTCTAGTGAGTCTTGAGCTAAGGAAATGTGTAGTCATGAGGGGGAAGCAAAATAGTGAGCCCAAAAATTGTAGAACCCTCACTGAGAACAACAATTGTGTATTACACAGAGCTAGAGAGTTGCCTGGTTCCTGGAATTGCTTTGTCTTTCCCTACAATGTGCATGGAAATTTTCCATGGAAAAAGAAAAAGGAAAAAAAATCATCCCTAAAAATTAGGGAACTATTTTTAGCATCCTGAAGGAGGCACTTGTGCTAATTTTAGAAACTTCTGCCAAGTGTCACTTTTTCCTTGATTTTAGGCATGTGCGTCATAAACCATGATGTGTCCAAATATATTTAATCAATGCTATTATAGCTCATGTGTACATTCTATATTGGATCACTAGAATTCTCGAGAAGATCAAGGAGCCTTCAATATGATCATCGTCACTTTTTTGTATGATTTTTGTCTTTGTCATCTTTTGTTGCTTTTTCTATCACTTTTTGTTGTTTGGCTTCTGCGAGTGTTGTTTCACTTGTTTCTCTTTGTGGTTGCTAGAATTTTATTTTTTTTTAACTTGTAGAATTGTTGTTTTAAGTTATAGATTGCCTTTCCCAATTTTCGCATGAGATTTCCCATTTTTTCACCAATGGTCATTGTCACGGTCACTCTCCTCACATTCTTCATTCTCCTTCTATTTAATCAATTGTTGCACTTGTTTCACATGCATGCATCTACACTTAGTCAGATCTACACTCATCTTCACACTATCTCTCAAATATACTTGTTTTCACACTACCCTTCGGCAGATCTAGGATTCCCTTAGCTAGATCTCACTTTGCACAACTTACACTACACAATCTGGAGGCTCAAGCAATAAGTGTGCATTTCACACTCTGTAGTTTCAGGAGCTTTCCTCCTAGATTTTCCACTAATACTGCGCAATGCATAGTCTCTCCCAAGCATTTTCCTAGACTGAATTTCACATTATGCAACTCCAGTGATCAAGCTTCCACCTTGGTTGTTGGGACTACATAGTGTGTAGTTCCCATAGTCAGTCATCCATCCCTATTAAGTAAAACTATGAAATACCCCACATCAAGTGCCCATCTTGCTACTTCAACTTTCCTTGACGTTGTTTTGATTTTAAACTAACATTTGCTTTCCATGTGTCCTCTTTGTTCCACAAGTATGATATTTGTTTAGCACCTATCCAGTATTCACAATTAACATGGCATCCAAGGGAACTACATCAAAGGAAACTGCTGAGAGTAGTAATAAGGAAGCATTTGGGAAGAAATCAACTGATTTACCAGTGGATGTGAATAATTAGTTGTTTATCAAGAAGGTAACAAAAATAACATGGCAACAAATCAAAAACACTTATGTAAAATACTTTGAGGCAGATTTGGAGGACAGGCGGGTTTATATTAGTATCCAGTAGTCAGGGTTATGCAAGGTTTCATGTAGGTACCGTTAATTCCCGTGTGTAGACATCATCAGCTAGATTGTCTCACATACATATGAACATACTATGACATTGAGAAGTGATAGTAGGCCGAAGCTTTCCACCTTCAGGGCAAAATAATTTCAGCAGATTTATCACTTGTCTTAGTCAGTGAAGTGCATAGACTCACTTTTGTATGCCACCCATATCTATGTGAACACAAGAGACATTGTCAAGCGTTGGGTGAAATAGCCATCAAAGTTTCTGTAGACACCCACCCATGTTTACAAGACAAATTCCCTCAGGAAGGCTTACCAGTTCTTGATCATCTTTGATTGGTTAATATATGGTCAAGAGAGCACATAAACCTTTTCTGAAGGGTGGGCAGTCTTACTATACCACTTGGTGAATGATGGGAGGCAATTCAACTGGTCAAATCTATTGTCTCAAAAATTGAAGTCCCATGTGGCTAGTGCTTGGAATCCACCCAAGCATGAGCAAGCAAGGCTTTATATGTTAGCATACTTACTGGATGCAATCTGTGCACAATAGTAGTTCCCTGACATGAACTGGACATGGACACCATGAGAGACTTCCGTGAACATATATTGTAAGTTTCTTTCCTACTGTAGTTATCGAGTAATGGAAAGTCTAATTGACCACTTTATCATCCTGCTATACAATATTATATTTGAACAAGATCCATATTGCATGTCCTGAGAAGAAATGGAGGCGATAATAGACATTGCAGATTTGTATGCATCACCAGCTGACACCTTCTTCAGAGTGTTTGGTGGAGAGAAGCCTCTGCATGTCTTACCGAGGTATGCTACTAAAAAAATAATCATGCAAGACGTGTCATACCACCTCGTTATGGGGTTGTTAGCAGGACTGCATCGGAAGAAGAAAGCACCATGCCCACTCTTTCTTTGTGGATCAGATTATATGAGATTAAGAAATTGATAAATGCATATGTCGAAGCTAAGGACATAGTGAAATTCGACTTTGGTAATCCACATGATCCTCACAGTATTTCCAAGGACCATTGTATATGACTCTACTTTTCCTGGATCAGTGTGGAATTTCATTGGCCAGAGGAGGATCCTTGGAGGTACTGCTACAATGCCTCCATACGCAATGAGCAGGTCCATATGGTAAGGACTTGGAAGGCTACTCCACGACTAGAAATAACTCCAGAGGCAAAAACAATAGTAGAAGGAAGAAATCCAGTGTTGGACAAGGGAAAGAGGAAGATTGTTGACAATCCTTAGGGAGAGAAATGATGAAAAATGATGGGAGATCCTATTATTGTGAAGGAAACTTTGGTAGTGGAAGTAAAGAACGAGCAATAGAAGAAGAGAACAGAATGGAGGAAGAGATAAAAGTAGAGGTTGCAGGAAGTAGAAATAAACTTGCAGGAGGTGGAGAAGAAGTTGAAGGAATAATATGAGTTGTGGAGGACAGAATGAGAAGAGAAGTAGAATTAGGAAGAAGAACAAAGGAAAGTTGTGATGACATAGGAAACAATGTTGATACAGGTTGAATAGATGAAACAACCAACAATTGAGGAAGAATGTGAATAGATGTAGGATCAAGAGCTTTCTCAGCATATTGAGTAATTTATTGAAGTGACAAACATGGAGTTGGAATAGGAGCCATAGAATGAAGATGTTGTCTTGATGCCGAGAGTCCCATAGGTCATCCCTCAATCTCCACCACCTCTAGTAGCACAGCTAGCCTCAAGCAAGAAAGGAGATGTTGATATTTTTTATTATGATACAGTAATGGATGTGTATAATCTATCATTCGATGAGTTCCAGAATAGGATTTTACAAGTGCGAAGGAAGAACTTTCAAAATGGTCACGTATCACCTGCATTCATCAAGGAAAGGGTGATAGTGTTGAACACCAAGAAGCATCCAACTTCCATTTCCGAACTGACGTTGGCCTATGCAGGAGCAACAAGATCAAATGTTCAATATTTGACGATTGAGAATGAGAAACCAACAAATAACTTGTAGGATTCCAGGCAAGATGTAGAACAACTTTGAGCAACATCTCAGAATGTAGTTTCTACATTGGGGGAGATGATGACAATTTGGATAAACAAAGTAGAAGCTAAATAATGGATTTTTCACCATGCATAAAGTAGTTATCCATGTGCATGGACTACAATGACAGAGTAAAGAGTATGCTTATGGCTATTTTAACTATTTATGTGTTTTAAAATATGTTGTTTGTGTTGATAGGTAAATACATGTAACAGTGCAACAGTATAGCAAATAACAAACACATAACACAACAATTTAATATGGAGTTCACCCAAAACTCTTGGGCTAAATATCCTTGAGCCCTAGTCAACTCAACTATGCTCTCTGGGATTATGGCAAAGTCCTTTTTACAAGCTCTTGGCTCAACTCCACTATTTTACACAGAATCAATGGGTTTAGACACCATTTTATCCCTGTCTCTTGAATCTCTCGGCTGCTGGCTCTCAGCTCTGGCTCTAGCTCTTAGCTCTGGCTTTGGCTCTTGGCTCTAGCTCTAGCTCTTGGCACTGGCTCTTGGCTTTGGCTCTTGGCTCTGGCTCTTTGACCTTCTACAACTTACAACTCTCTGGATTTTCACTTGACCTCCAAGTGACTCCCTCGGCTGCTTTGCATAGTAGCTTGTTACTCCAATTGCTCTCTTGCTTCTACATTTTTTTGCTCGCCTTCTGCTCTCAATTGAGCTCTTTGGGCTCCTTTGAGGCATTTTCCCAGCTTTTTGGCTTCCCCAGCCATTTCACTACATTCAATCATTCCCCTGCGGCTCTGTGGCTTCTCTGTGTTGTCTATTTGACTGACCATCTAGATCTATGTATTTGTGGCTTTCAAATGCCTCATTTTTTCCAAAAATGCCTGCTCATAGTGTGGAATGATGATTAGGAGCTATTACAATGGATCGGGGCCATTTTCCAGGTAATAAGCCAAAAGTAGACAAAAATCCATTACATGGGTATTTTCCCGAAAATACACTATCGGTCGAGTTTTTCAGACGTGAAATTCCATTCAATCGCCCCTAAAATCCCTAGTGGGTCTGCCATTACACAGTATATCGCATCACAGAAGCATATTGGGAAAAATCCCAAGTACACGGGAAATCATTGAAAAACCTGTCAAATCCTTTCTGTCCGACTTCAAAGATTATCGCATCGGGTTCACCTTTGGCCACTATCGCACTCTCCACCGTTGATCTACGGGATCTCCGATCCAATGGTCGATATGCAATTTCAGGTGGCTTAAGGGTATAGAGGTTACCTACCCAAAAAAGCAATTTTCCTCTCTCCTCCACCAGCCACATGTCGACTAGTCTATGGGATCAGGCAGAGCTAGCCTAATACCATTTACCGCTAGAGGCCCGCCCGAAATCCACCTTTACAAAACTCAAATTCTTTGTAATTGGGCTTATAATTCCCCTTCGGGTCTGTTTTATCACTTTAGGCATCATTCCTTTGTATTTTGGTTTTTACATTGAAAAATGTTAATACACAGAAAATCGCTTTTACCGGATTTCAAATTTTATAAACTGCGCTTATGAAATCTGTCGAGTCCAGCAATTGCTGATCATCGATTTAATCTTGGACATCCGTTCCTTTCATGATTCGATGGCTGAGATTACACATCGTGGCTACTATCACATTTTGTGTCGCACATGACCCAAGAGTTCTGTACATTTCCAATCTCGATTTGCCGAGCCGATCATCGACAATCGGTGTATAGCATGATCATAATCGCCAAGTCCAGGGTCCCGAGATTGCACACATCCTGTCTCTAATCTAATTGATCAGATTGGTGGATTAGGGTTTCTTTCGAGTCCACTTAAGTCCGACCGTTTCCTTTTTCCGATGCGATTTCCCTTTATAAGAGTTTTTTACCATTTTTAGGGGATTTTGCCTCTTTTTTCAAAGAAACATGGCATCTTCTTTCTGCGATAACTTCGACATCCTAAGTCCATTTTAGTCCATTCAAGTTACAGTATATTCAGAAGGAAAATATCTCTACAGTGGGGCTATTTCCATGAACTTCCTTGGACTTTAATTCTCCTCTGTGAGGAACACTTAGACTTAGGAGTCTATCCAAAATCCATTTTGGATCACACCTTCCCACTAAGGAACTTTTGGTCTCCAAAAGATTGACATACGGATATAAATAGTAAATGAGAGTAACAACACCCTCTTCTTTCAGCCTCCACACACTTGCCTTGCATGGTGCCTCTGAACCAAAGTATCTGACCACTTTCCTTTCTGGATGTGGTGTTCTCCTGAGAAGAACTGTCTTCCTTCTTGCCTTCATGCAGAACTTCTACTGAAATGGTCATAGAAGGTAGTTTGAACTTTTCTACCTTGATCATTGATCCAAGGTGGCTCAAACAAATGTGAAGTACATATGCTTCAGAAAACTTTCATTTGTACATGTTTGACAATCTGTCAACAACAACTGTTAACAACAATAGAAATACAGACAACAACTAGATGGCCTAAACTCCTGCTTCAACAAAAAAAACAGATTTCCCGTCTTGTGAACACCTCCATGTCTTACATCTGCATACAAATGATGAACTATATAACAACCCCACAAAAAATTCCTTTAAACAATTGACCCTTCAAGTCAAGCATGTAGAAAAAGACCATTACGACTCTTTTTCAAAAGATGAAACACTTCATCATTATCTCCATTTGGAGACCAAGTTAACTTCTCCCAAGTCAACATGGCATCACATGCATGTCAAAGAAATCAACCCTACAAGTTAATTATACATACATGTTCAAAAACAAGGAAATCATCAACATCACTGCATTCATGCATGTCATGCTCATGTATGCATTTCATCCTTCAACTTTCACTTAAGCACACTGTACTTTCAAAGTTGAAATGAAATATAATGTTGCAACAAGAAATGCAAACAGATGCATCAATAGAAATGCAATCTTAATCGGATAAGAACTCTAACCTTTTCTTACCAAACCATTTCAAAGGTGCCACCTTTGTCTGCACATCAGCATCATCATGTGAATCATCCTCAGACACATCATTCATGGAATCTTCACTTCCATTTTTTTCATATTCTCTTTCCACTTTCTTCAACTTTTGTGGAAGAATTGTTGGATTCAGAGTCCAACACTTTGCATCAATATGCCTTTGCTTATGGCAGCAAGTGCACTACATGTGCATCCTCATGATAGCATGATTTTCCTTATCCAGCTTCTTGCTTTATTTCCTTCAAAAGTTTCTTGTATGTGGCCATTCTCTTCCAATATCTAGAAACATTATGGTTATCCAAAACACAAAAGGAACATGCAATTATTTTCTCATATCTATGTGAAAATTTATCATTCTTTGCAAATCAAAAGGAAGATGATTAGACCCAGATTTATACTTTTCTCTTTCACCTTTATTGCCTTCATGAGGAGGTGAATTGAATGAAGAAGTGGCTCCCTTTGGAACACCATCAATCTCTTCAAGGCTGTCAGAGTCTCCCCAACTCTCTGGTTCAACTGTGTGCCTCTAAACACCTGCATCCTGCAAATATTGTTTCAATTTATTACATTACTCCTGAATATAATCCTCACACTCTACAATGCAACTCCTTCTTGGAGCCGTTTCTATGGCCTTCATGGTAGATTTGGAACTCTTTCCATAAGACTGTCCATGGCCAAGATCCAAATACTTAGGCCTTTTTGCAACCATTATTGGTTCAACAATACCCTATGTATGCTTTCCCAAGCCCTTTCCTTCATAGCCCATCTTGGAAATTAGCTTGGAACGTATGCCTTTGGTGTGTTTTTCAAAACCAATATAAGAAATCTTAGAAGAATTTGAAGACAAACTGGAATGGTTTACTTCTTCTTCAAGATGATGCTTGACTAAGGATTCTTGGGCAACAAAGTGATATGTCTCCAACTCATGCATCCTTCTCAGGTTCATATTTGCAATATGAAGTTGCCTCTCCATTTCCTTCAATTTGTTAGAAAGCAACTGCTTCTCTTCCTTCATGGAATTCAACTGCTCTCTAAGTATGTTGCTCTTCCTTCCATCGTCATAAATTTCTCTCACCATATCCATCATGGTGGACAAGTCTTGCTTCATGTATTCATCAAAGAGTCTTGTGATGAAGAAAGAAGGATTTGAGGACTCACTTGTAGAAGTAGTCATTATACTAATGAACAAAAGAACTCCAAACAAGATTAACAAAGACCTTGTTCAAGCAACCTTTGGCAACAAACCTCTTGTGCTTCAAGGATTGCTTTGAGATCCTTTGGGATAGAAGAATGCCTTCAGCCCTTCTTCCTCTTTGTCCTTCCTGGACTGAGCTATCAATAGATTTCCCAACACCTCTACAAACTCAAACAATAGTTAGTATGAAAAACAGGCATACAATCAACCTCTTACTATTTAAACACCTTTTAGACAAGCAATCTTTGCTTTGTAAATCAAGCATCCTGATATACCCTTCTTTGAAGGTGTGGTTAATCAATCTCAGGCTCCGATACCACCTGATCTGAAAATGGGGCACTTAGGCTTCTTGTCTAAATTACAAAAACCTCTCCCACTTCCAAAGCTTACATATTTCCAAGTCCTTATGATTAACCAATGTGGAATTAAATATGTGCTTGAAAATAAGGTGTATACTTATGGTTATTTTAACTATTTATGTGTTTTAAAATTTGTTGTTTGTGCTGATATGTAAATACATGTAACAGTGCAACAGTGTAGCAAATAACAAACACATAAGGCAACAATTTAATATGGAGTTCACCCAAAACTCTTGGGCTACATCTCCTTGAGCTCTAGTCAACTCAACTAGGTTCTCTGGGATTATGGCAAGGTCCTTTTTACAAGCTCTTGCCTCAATTCCACTGTTTTACACCAAAACAATGGGTTTTGACACCATTTTATCCATAGCTCTTGAAGCTCTCAGCTACTTGCTCTCATTTCTGGATCTAGCTCTCGGCTCTGGCTCTGACTCTGGCTCTTGGCTCTGGCTTTGGATTTTGGCTTTGGCTCTTTAGCCTTTTGTAACTTACAGCTCTTTGGATTTTCACTTGACCTCCAAGTGACTCCCTCAGCTGCTTTACACAGTAGCTTGTTGTTCCCTCTGCTTTCTTGCTTCTATTTTCTTTTACTCACCTTCTACTCTCAATTGAGCTCTATGGGCTCCTTTGAGGCATTTTCCCAGCTTTTTGGCTTCCCCAACCATTTCCTTGCATTCAATCATTCCCCTGCGGCTCTGTTGCTTCTCTACGCTGTCTATTCAACTAGCCATGTGGCTCTACAACTCTGTGGCTTTCAAACACCTCACTGTCTTCCAAAAATGCCCGCTTGTAGTGTGGAATAATGATTAGGAGATGTTACAAGGGATCGGGGCCATTTTCCATGAAATAAGTGAAAAATAGACAAAAATCCATTACGCATGTATTTTCTTGAAAATACACTATCAAGCGTGTTTTTTGGACGTGAAATTACATTCAATTGCCCCTAAAATCCATATCGGGTCTGCCATTAGGCAGTATATTGCATCACAGAAGCATATTTAGAAAAATACCAAATACATGGGAAATCATTGAAAAACCTGTCAAATCCTTTCTACTGGACTTCAAATATTATCGCATCCACCTTAATATTGCATTGGGTCTGCCTTTGGCTGCTATTTCACTCTCAACCATTGATCTACGGGATCTTTGTCCAACGGTTGATATGGAATTTCAGGTGGCTTAAGGGTACAGAGATTACCCACCTAAAAAGGTGGTTTTACTCTCTCCTCCACTAGCCACATGTCGACCAGTCTGTGGGATCGGGTGAAGCTAGCCCAATACCGTTTACCACTTGAGGCTCGCCAGAAATCTGCCTTTACTGAACTTAAATTCTATTTAATTGAGCTTATAATTCCCCTTCGAGTCTGTTTTATCGCTTCAAGTGTTGTTCCTTTATATTTTAGTTTTTACACCGAAAAACGTTAATACACAGAAAATCCATTTTACCATATTTCAAATTTTATAAATTGCGCTTATGAAATTCGTCAGTTCTGGCAATTGTTGATCGCCAATTTAATCCTGGCCATCCATTCTTTTTGCGATCTGATGGCTGAGATTGCATGTCGTGATCGCTATAAAATATCGTGTTGCACATGGCTAAGGGGTTATGTACATCGTTGATGCTGATTCTCCGATCCAATCATCGGCAATCATCGTATCGCATGATTGCAATCTCCATGTCCAAGGTCCCGATATTGCACATGGATCTGTCTTTGACCCGATTAATCAAATCAGCAGATCGTGGTTTCTTCCATCTCCACTTAAGTCTGAACTTTAGCTTTTTCTGATACGATTTCCCTTTATAAGGGTTTTTTTGCCATTTTTAGGGGATTTTTCCTCTTTTCCCCAAGAAATAAGGCATCTTCTTTCGGCGATAACTTCTGCATACTGTGTCCATTTTAGCCCATTCAAGTTGTGGTAGATTTGGAAGGAAAAGATCTCTATAGTCGGGCTATTTCCATGGACTTCCTTGGACTTTCATTTTCCTCTGTGAGGAACACTTAGACTTAGGAGTCTATCCAAAATCTATTTTGGATCACACAAGAGCATGGAATAACATAAACACCTTTCACATCCATAGGGTTCACTACGTCTTTAACATATTTTAAGGAACTTCTAATGGTTTTGAGGGGTCTAAAGGTTGAGGGAACATTATGCTTCCTCACGATTCTCATAATCCTATCTATGGTCCCTTGGATGAAAGGAAGATGAAACCCTAGATTGTGATCACTAGGGTCTTTCTTAATTTTAGGAGCTTTGCTTGCTTTGAGAAAAGCCTTAAGACCTTTTTTCCTATTAAACCCATTCTTAACAAAGACATTAAGGAGATTGGATTTGTATTTGGAAAGGTTTTCTTTATCAGAAATTCTAGGAGCACGAGTACCTAATGTGTTGAGAACACCTAGATTTTGAGTAGAGAAATGATAGGATTTGGCATGAAGATACTACTCAGTGTGAGTTTTCTTCTTCTGAAACACCTCATGGGAGAATGAGTCATCGTCCCTCCTCGAAATGAGGATATCAAGGAAAGGTAGGAAACCATTCACTTCTTTCTCCATTGTAAACTTTATGGAGTTAGATTGATTTTAAGATGTTGGAAAAAGAGATCTAACTTGTTTGGAACATGGGACCATATGGCATCGGTGTCATCCACAAATAATTTCCAGAGCCTAGGTTTAAATCTAGCTGAGGCTAAGGCCTTGGATTAAAATTCTTCCAGAAAAAAAATGGAAACAATAGGGGATAGGGGCAAGCCAATGACCACACTGCAAGCCTGCTCAAAGAACTCACCTTAAAAATAGAAAAAGGTAGAAGTAAGGGAGATCTCGACTAATCCCCCTATCCCTAATTTTTTCCAATATTTTTATGGAAGAATTTGAATCCAAGGCCTTAGCTTCAACCAGATTTAAACCTAGGCCTTGGAAAATATTTGTGGATGACACCTGTGCGATATGGTCCCATGGTCCAAAAAAGTTAGATCTGTTTTTCTAGAATCTTAATAATCAATCTAACTCTATAAAGTTTACAATAGAGAAAGAAGTGAAGGGTTTCCTACATTTCCTTGATGTCCTCAATTCGGGGAGGGATGATGGCTCATTCTCTCATGAGGTGTTTCAGAAGAAAAATCAAACTAGCTAGTACCTTCATGTCAAATCCCATCATTTCCCTGTTCAAAATATAGGTGTTCTCAACACATTAGCTACTCGTGCTCTTAGGATTTCCGATAAACAATAACTTTCCAAAGAGAAATTTCATTTCCTTAATGTCTTTGTTAAGAATGGGTATAATAGGCAACAAGGTATTAAAGCTTTCCTCAAAGTGAGCAAAGGTCCTAAAATTGAGAAAGACCCTAGTGATCAAAATCCAACGGTTCATCTTCCTTTCATCCAAGGGACGATAGAATAGCTAGAATTCTGAGGAAGCATAATGTTCCCTCAAACTTTAGACCCCTCAACACCATTAGAAGTTCCTTAAAATGTGTTAAATACCTAGTGAACCCTATGGATATGAAAGGTGTTTATGTTATTCCATAATCTTGTGGAACCTCATACATAGGTGGCATTGGTTGCTTCATAAGTCAAAGGATTAAGGAACATGCCACTGACATCAAGCACGGGAGAACCCACTCCTCAAACTTGCTCAAACATGCTGAGAAGACAAAGAATCATATACGCATTAAGGAGGCTAAGTTTATTACGAATATTTCTCAATTTCATCACCATAAGTTTAGGTAAGCCATTGAAATAGAGATGAGATCGAGTAATCTTAATAGGGATGATGGGTGGAATATTAGTATTTGTTGGATCATTTCCATTTCCTCTTAGTTTTTTCCCCATTTTGGTCTAGTGGTGTTGTCGGTTTCTAGGTTTTTTCCCTTTTTCTCGGCTTTGGTTTCCTCGATTTTTCTCTCCCCCCTGGGTCTAGTCTTCCTCTTTGTTCCCCATTTATTTTTTAGTTTATTTTATATCCTCTCCTCTTTCTTAGGTTTTTATTTTTAATTTTTGTAACTTTGTTTCCCTTTTTTTACTTTTATCCCTTTATTGTTATATATTATGTTGTAGCAGCTACAAACACCCTCCAAAATTTTCCCTTAGCTTCGTTTTGGAACCTCCAACCAACCATCCTTAGCATCGTGTCCTAAAATTTCTAGGTACATAGGCTGCAGCTAAGTTTTAGTGGCTTACTAGCATATGTTGGTCAACTTGTTTGCCTCCCACTTGCAAGCTAACATTCTGGACCTAAAAAATTTCTCACTGAGGTGCTCACCTAGAAAATTGAGCAATTTTCGAGGGGAACCAACCTTCCCTCCAGAAATTGTGCAATCTATCTAGGCTTACTCCTAGGCTCTAGAAATGTGTAATCTAGTCAGGTAGCCTTCCCTCTAAAAAACACACAATTCAGCCCAACACTGGGCTTTAGCTAAAAAATTGTGCAATTTTGAATGATAGCCAGGGATTTTGTCCATAAATTTCACAATTCAAGAGGGACAACCAATCTTTATCAGCCCAAAAACTACACAAATTTCATCCCCAGGCTTGCAAATTGTTGCATGTGCTTTCAAGTTGACCTGTTCCCCTAGAACTGAGAAATCCTAATTTGCATGCATGGGCTTCTTTTTGAAAAAAATCCAAAAGGAAAAAAGAAAAAATCATCCCTAGACTTTAGGGATCTATTTTTAGCAACTGGCGGTTAGATGCAAAAGTCGTTTCAGGAACTTCCAGCCAGGTTTCGCTTTTTCCTAGATTTGTGGCATGCGCATCATAAGCCTCATTGTTATCAAACTTATTTATTTGAAATTGCAGAGCTCATTCCTCACATCGATCTCGGAGCTCTAACATCCTACATCACATCTAGGAGAATTCTACACATTGGACTTAGATTTTTCTAGGTAAGTCCGATTTTCATATATTTTGCTTCTTTTCTATCCCTTTTTGTATTTCTCTTTGTGTGAATGTTGTTTTCTTGGTTTTCTTGAATGCCTACTATCATTTTAATGCATGCTACCTTATAGAAGCATTGTTTCAAGTTTTTCATTGCATCTCACTACTAATGCATGCATGACATTGTCTCTGCACTAACGGTTGTCGTTGTGGTGACTCGCTTCACACACATGCCTATTTTCCTATTTTCTGAATCATTCTCTCACATTTTTCATGCATGGTCATTCACTCTTGTTTTCACTCAGCTTCACCATACATTAAAAAAATTTCATGTTTTCAGTCACCTGTTGGTAGGTCTAGGCTGCCTTCACCCAGACCTTGCCTTGCCTGGATAGAAATTCAAATTTATGAGAGTTAAGGCTTTGCCTTCCCTCTAGAAACTGTGCAAATCTAGCCCAACACTAGCCCCCAGGCTTTCTTTGTGCAATTATGGGAGGCAGTGCCTTGCTCGCCCCAAAAATTGCATAATGCAGTTGCTAGGTTTGCATGCCATTTATGACTAAAACTGTACATTGTGTAGTTTCAGTCCTCAATATGCCAGGTTGGAATATGCATTATGAAGTTTCAGTAGTCAATTAGCCTCTTTATAACCTAGAATGTGCTTTGCGCAGTTTTGGCAATTAGTCTCCCAGCCTCCTGCTAAAAATTGCACAATCTTCCTAGTCAGTCACCTAGGTATGTGCATGTTAGTCCTCACAGTTGATTTGGTTTTAGAATGATATATTACTTTCCATGAGTACTTCTATGTCTCTAGGCATCATCGTTGTTCATTTGTCTCTCAAACATACAGGTTCAATGGCCTACAAGAGAGCAGGGTCAAAGGACACCATTGAGAGTGCAACTGGGGATGTAGTTGAGCAAGTGTCTATGAGCTTGCCTATCTACGAAGACACCAAGATTTTCATAGACAAATATATCAACATGAAATGGTAGGAAATCAATGATACATTATCAGGCATATTTGAGGGTCTATATCAACATTCACAAGTCTGGCTTGTACCGGATTGCATGCAGGTATCCCGTGTTTCCATGTGTAGATATGATCTACAGGATTATCTCGCATACTGATCCTAAGACAATGGTATTGAGAAAGGCCAGTTGTTGGGAGTGGGATCCCCCAAGGGAAATTTTGGGGCTAAAATCCCATGTTTAAATCAATTTTTCTAATATAATTGTAAAGACTCCGCATTTTGTGGTCGCGGAGCGTGAAGGTATTATGGGTCAAAAAGGGTAGTCCACCCTGAGTTTTGTAAAGTAAAGTCAGTTGTAAGAGACCTACCCATGGTTTGTGGACCATGGGATTGTATAAAAAGAGCTCAGTTCTAAGTAGTTTAAGGAGATAGACAATGGCATATCATGTAGTAGAGTGATATCTCTAAAGAAGAAGTCTAAGTCGTGGGTCGTAGCATAGGTAGAGGCTCTGTAGTTGAGTGTGTAGAGGCCTAGGGTAGAAGTCCACAGCTAAGTGCACAGACCCCTGCAGCTATGTGCGCAGGGTAGACAAAAGTTGTAACACTTGGAAGATATTAATAAAAGGAGATATTATGCAATTTCTATGTCTTTGTTCTATTGATACTTTTCAATATTTTATGTATGAATTCCCTTTATTATGCTTATATGATGTGCGAATGAATGCAATTACATTGAATAATTGAATGCAATTATGAATATTTACTTATGCGGTGTTAAATTTAAGTATATGATGAGATAATCAAATCACTTAGACTGATTGGGGAATCTGCATGGTACACTGCCATAACAGCGTGAAAATACCTGAGCAACAGGTTAGGGTTGCGTGAAGGTCGACCATAGCATTTCGTGGTGGTATAGAAGAACGGAATAGAGAACTCATCTTGCAAGCCCTAGAAAGAAGCAACTTGCGTGAAGGAAATGATAGAAGGAATCAAACGACATCAAAACCATCTTATGGTGCAGAATCTTGGTTCTAGCATGCCCCCATACTACTTCAAGTGAGACTTTGGTCCGTGCTTCACGGGCTGGTGCCGAAAGGGCCAATAGTGTAGGGATTTGTTTAGATAATTAATGTTGAACCTGGGTTAGGCCCCCTTAAGCAAATAAATGGTTTCGTTGTTGAGACCAGAATCTACATAAGATATGTGTGATGTTGTATCAATAGAATCCAACTAAGGAGATCAGAGACTAGTTGGATAAGAAGATCCACGAATTTGCAGATAGATACCTATATACAGAGATCCACAAGATATTTTTTAGCTCCTTCCCTATTGAGCTATACGAGTGGATCATGAAGCTAGCAGATAGCCAAGGAAGGTGGAAATTTGATGGTCCTATTGTGTCGACCTGGTAGCTAGTGCGAAGGTTGGAAGCATCAGAGGATAAGATCGTCTGTGCTATTGATCATTGGCTCAATCGCATCATAGGAGGATTTGTGACTAAATTCACGATCGATACCTTAGTCAGCTACAGTGAGGCAGAGAGGCACTTTTTCAAAGGACCACGAGGTAAGTACGTAAAATCTTTGAATACGTGGATTAAAATTCTATTGTGTGAGAAATGAGTTATGAAACTACCTTGATGTTTGGGACTACACGAAGCAGAAAAACTTACAAGAACAAAGGAAAAGAGCCCAGAGTATAGTCCATTGATTTCACCTCCGTGAGGTGGCAAAGAAGAAATAGTGAAGGTTTATCCACAAAGTGCTATTAAGTTAATAAGATAAGGATTCCTACAAATACCACCCCCACCAACACCACCTCCAACCTCACGGCCATCACCTTTAACTTCACCTATACCACCTCCACCTCCACCACAGTTCAATATGGAAAATGCAGTGAAGCTGCCTTTGTTCAAAGGCTTGTGAAATGAGGACCCAAACCAATTATGGTTCATTGTAAGCACCATATGGGAAGCTCGAGGTGTTAAAGATGATCATATAAAGAAGGAAACACTAGTTAGTGATCTGCAAGATTGTGCGCTAACTTGGTATATTAAGTACTCTATTGATAATCTGAATGCAGGAGTGGTAGACATCCAAGCAGCACTAAATAGGAAATTTAGTAGGCCTAATCTGAGGTGCAATCGATTGTGGGATTCAAAGAGATCGTGATGCAACTAGGAAATATTCCTTAGGAACTAGATCAGAGGTTGAAGTGTACAATCTGTGAAGCCAACATGAATTTGACAGATGGAAAACATCGCGAGTGGTTTGTAGCTTCGCTACTACCACACTTAAAGAGTGCACTGTCATAGCAAAAGAAACAACTCCGGCAGAGGCCTTGGAAATTTCCATGAGACTACATGAATCTCTGATGCAAGATCCAAATCTATGATTTCAGCAGATCCATGTGCAGTTGAAGAATCTGTGCCTTGAGATGCAAAGTCTGAAGCAAGATAGGACAGTTCGACTAGAGGTACACGAGGAGGTAGGGTGCTTGAAATGTAAGAGTTAGGGTCATGACAAAGACCATTGCCTAGTATTTTCAAACTATATTGTAGGAGGAGGAATGATGCCTTCAAGTCCAAAAGCTTAAGCAAGACCTAGCGTGGGACCTGCATTATGGTGCGCTATCAGCAAGGTAGCTGGAAGATATGCTATGGATAATTGTCACTTGTTACAGAAGTTTGTACAGGCACTACAACAACTGTTCTGCAACTTTTGTAGGTCAGTAGGACATGATGAGCATACTTGCAAGAGCTATGAATTGATGATAGATAGAACTCCCACCTACAGGGTTCAGGCTGAGACACAACCCCTTGACTAGAGCGCAAGCATGGCATGGACATGATTTCAGGGGCACGGACTAGGCCGAGGCAGAGGAGGACCTAGCAGAGGTGGAGGATAGTTGATTTGCTACAATTTTGGAGGACTAGGATACTATGCCCATGATTGTACTAATCCAACATGTCCATCGTGCAAGTATTGCATGCTATTTGATCAAGAAATTGAAGATTTTCCCACACTGATAGCTAGGATACGTGACAAAGGGGTGATACCACCTCCGCTGACTCGAAACCTACAGATGATGAGGTCTGAGCTGCGTGAAGAGAATCCAAATGTAAATATAGTGCTCAAAAGTGGAATCATTATAGGATATGACAAGGGGAAATAACCAGAAGACAATACATGGGTTTGCAAAGCTTCAAAGAAGGAAGGTGACTTCGATTTGGAGCATGCATGTGAAACCTTCATGGATGCTAAGAAGAGCTTCACTGAGGCCTACACCTTAGGAAGCAAGGATAAGCCTGAGGAGGAGATGGACCCCTATATTCTCACAACTTTCCTAGAGACATGCATGAAGTTACTGCGCGATAGTAAGGTTGTGAAAGGGTTACAAGATCTCATCAATAGATGCACTAGAACCACACTGGGTAAGTCATGTGTAGTATGAAAGATTGGCAAGCATAAAACAAGGACGGCATGGGAGATGAGACTGATCACACAGATAACAGAGTATGAAATGGATCAGGTTACTTTGGACTTATGGTCAAATGAGAACATCCTACAAAGGAACACTTGGGAGAAAATGGGGAGACCTGCACTGCAATGGTCTCTGATTTAGCTATGGATGGTGAATCAATAGAAGATCATCCCCATGGGGCAGCTATAGGGGGTGACCATGGATATTGAGGGAGAGAGCGCATTGGCTAAATTTGAAGTAATATAGATAGTGGATGATAGAAATCCCTATCCCGCTCTCCTAGGAATTGACTGGGCTACTGATATGAATAGGGTAATCAATTTGAAGAAGCGAAAGATGATCTTTGAGAAGAAATCACTGCGTGTAATAGTATCCCTCGATCTTGTTGAAGGATTGCGCTTTACTGAAATAGTCTATGATTATGAGAGTGATGATGAATTGGATTGTATCTATAAGATAACAGCATGAGACCAAGATTGGGTGAATCCCACCACGGACGGATGGATTACATGGGATCATGAGAGTTCCTACACTTTGAACTCTGATGAAGAAATAAAATGATGGAAGAATCGGTTACATGAAGTAACTATGTTGAATTGCAACATGATGACCCCATCGTTGCACTGCATGTCCTTAGAGGTAAGAAATATGCCTAGTTATGATGGTCTGAATGAGGTAGATATCTTTTTGGATGCATTTGTGTTGGCTTATATGGGCTTGACCCAGGTTCGAAAGAATTATTTAGCTAAACAAATCCCATAGCTACTAGCCCTTTCGGCAACAACACATGAAGCGCAAACTGAGGTCTCACCCGAGGTAGTAGGGAATGGTGCTAGAACTAGGTTCCGCACCATGGGGATGTCTTGGATGTGGTTTTGGGCTTGCACACTATTCTGCACTCTCACGCCACACTAGATCCATGCAGATCGGAATACCCTTATTGCGCTTATTACAAATGGAATCACTTATTATTGATTTTATCTAGTTAAAACGATCTTTAAGAAAGCATTTATTACTTTTAGTTACTTAGCGCATCAAGATGAATCTAGTTCATATGAATTCAATCATAGCAAATGCAGAAACCATAACAGTTTATATAAACGAGTATAGTCGCAATCAACACAGAATTCAAAAGAAACTTATCTTTATTATCAATATTCAACAATACATATAGATCCACCCTATGCACTCAGCTCCAGGGGTCCATGCACACAGTTGCGAACCTTCTAGGCCTCTGCATACACAGCCGCACAACCTTTATCTTCTACCCTACTCCCTTGACTCAGACTTACAACTGCTCTTAGACTATTCGCCGATTACATCATAGCATCAAAAATCCAAAAACTGAACTACCTTTCCCTGATAGAGCCTTGCTCTATTTATGCTTTCCCTTGGCTTGCGATCCCACCGTGGGCCGACTTTATTACTATTTCCTTACAATATTTTTGGGCGGACTACCCTTTGACTCAACCTTCTATAGCTCGTGCTCCATTCTTTCCATGGAGTCTTTTACCCTAATATTACGCAAAATTCCGAGCTTCGCGCCCCATACTCATTCCGCGGGGCTTTCTCTACCCAACAGTCCCCCAACACATTCATCATGAATTGTCCCGAGTCACTGAGCTTGTTAGGGTCCCACCCTAACCCCCTTATCTATGTAATGGGACCACGTCATAGTCAAGAGTCAATAAAGCCCATATTAATAATTGTAAGTGGTTAATCCACAATTAATAACGGA
>APFE031281874.1:0-14329 GCA_000404065.3 Pinus taeda | reverse complement strand
CTCCTTAGACTCCTATATATAGAAATGAGGTTTTGTCATTTGTATCATCAAAGAATTGTTCATTTATGTAATGTAAAGGAGGTTTCCCCCTCGAAGAGGCTGAATTCTAAGGCATTGATCTATCCTTTGTATCTTTTCTTCAGCTGGTTTCATAACAGAGCATGATAGAAAATCGGTTTATTACCAGTCGATGATGTAAACCGTTAACAAGCGTGAGAGAAACCACCCATAATGCCAATGGTTATCAAGGTATTTTCTAGTACAATCCACGAAGTGTGAAGAAAGAATTGAATTCGAACACACATGAAATCACCCAATCGACGACCAATGATGTAAGTCAACCTTCAGGCGCAAAGAACTTGTCATTGAGGCATGCAAGCTCCAAGGTACCAAAGGGATCTCTGGATCAATCTTTTGGATAATGAGCTGATGTCAGCAAGAGAGGAATTGTCGCAGAAGGGCCATAATGTTTCCCCCATCAACGACACGAGAGAAGGAACACGTGGTAGATGGTGAAATAGAATTTCAGAGGAAAAGGCAAGGATGTAAATTGCAGAAGGATTATACTCTTGAACATGTCGGTGACATGACTCTGGAGGGTGGTAGCATTCAGGTACCAAAGGATCAGAGGTTTTAATGGAGATAGCATGAGTCAGATGAAATGAGGCTAAATGACAATCCAAACCCGCGGAAGGCCAAATGACGATGTATGGATGTCCAAACCTGACAAGGAGTAGAAGTGTCAATGTTCAAGAGTGACTAGCTACCATAGACAATCGATGATGTTTTCGAAATTTTCCCCCACCATTGCTGGTGAGTACCCCAACTATTTTTGAAAACAAGCTTGAAGGGGATAACATATGCTTGTGATATAAGTTCGATCTTCGGCCAAATCCAACCTAGTAATAGTTTAACAAGCCCTAGGGTGGAGAAGCTCGAGTCTCATCATGGTGATGAGTCGAAAGTCGTCAGGGTTTAACGAGTCCGACATAGGTAAAACTCGGAGTCTTTTTCATGTTTAGAGAGTTTGAAAAAGACACGTAAAAGAAAACTCCAGGGTGTCCTTTTTCGTAAATTTGTGTCTCTCGAGCCCAAAAATATATAAAACGATACTTGAAAGAACCACTTGACCATTATGATCTAGGAGTACTTTTCGTGATTAGTGATCTTGACCCGAAAAAGTAGAAAAGCAATTGAAACCACGTCGTTTTGTAGCCAATAATGAGCTTGAAACGACAAAAACCAAGCAATCTTTTCGTGTTTACACGGTTGGAAAAGAGCTTAAAGCAAACCGCCTTTTATTCGATTTAACGAGTTAAAAGGGAAAACTTGGCAATCTTTTCGTCTTTAAACGGTCGGAAAAGAGCTGAAATCAGACCTCCATTTTTATTCTTTTTAACGAGTCAAGAAGGGAAAGAATACTCGGCAGTATTTCCATCTTTTACGAGTCAAAAAAGAGCTTAAAGGTGACTCGTCCTAGAGGAACGAGCGGTGTAAAGGGTAGCAATTGGTTCCAGCGATGGTGGAACTGCTCAAAACATGTAATGGTCAAGAGGCTGGCTAATAAAACCACTCATCACTGCGGTTCCTCAGGAAAGGAAAAACAACCAAGTGAAAGCATATGATCGGCCAAAGAGATGGTGACAATGGAATGAAACAACCAAGGCTCATCTAGCAAAATTTAGTAGAGAAACGACAATCATGAGATGTAAATCAGGTATGGGTTCATTTTTACATAAGATTGGACCATGGAGAACTATGCTTGGATTCAGTTTCATGTTTACACAAGCTTGAAATGAAAAGGTATGCTTGTTATAAGTTTACATGCCCCCAGCATAATGATGCAAATTGAGGTACATGCCCCCCAAGCTTCATTACATTCAATGAGGTGGATGGAATGAAGGTTCACTTTTGAGATCTTGGAAAGACTCGACTTGGATTTTATGAGATCTTACTCAAAGGCTCGATTTGGAAAGGGAGGTGTTTCATTTTTTTATGAGGTTGACACAGTAAAAGAACTTTCCTCACGACTCCTTGTTTCACTTTTTAACCAGCTTGACACAAGACAAGGAAATATGCTCATCACCCTTGTTTCATTTTTTTAACGAGGTTGACACAAGAACAAACTATCCTCGGAACTCCTTGTTTCATTTCTTAACGAGCTTGACACAAGACAAGGAACTATGCTTGTTACACCCGATTTCATTGGCCATATGAGAACACAGCTACCAAGAGGTCTTCATGGGATGGAAGGGACGCACTCTGGGAGGAATACATGTCATGAGGCACTAATGATAGATCAGGTTCCAATGCCCTCACTACATGATGTACGAGACCATCTATATGATCATTAGTAGAGGCAGAGACAGAACGAGTAGCCACATAATTGACCTGTGGCAAGGAAGGTACTTCTTGTGAGAAAGAACCGAGAGGGGACAACGACTGCACAGGAGGCACTGGGGGACTAAAGAATGATAGTTGATCAATAGTCACCATTCTTCCATTCTGTGGAAAACAAACCACATGGAAAAGTGAAGAGACGAGGGCCCCCATGGCATAAACATAGTCACGGCCAAGGAGAAGACTAAAATCTAAAGCACCTGTGTTCAGTGCATTACGGTTTGCAAGGCGGCAGACACGGCTTCCTATGGATAAAGGATGATAACCTAGTGGGGTCTCCCAATATATACTCGACAGTATGTGGGAGCACAATTCCGTACTAGGCCGCTATTGAGTCACAGAAAGAGGAATCACCCAACCTTGAGTGAGAACAATAGTGACTAGGTTTAACGACGCTAGAGCACGTCTCTAGCCTAGACCTCTAAATGATGAGTGTTATGTTCCAATGCATTGTTGGATTTATTCAGTTAATTTTAAGGTTAATCTTGAATTACGTTTCAGTTTCAGGCCCTACCATGTGTATATAACAAAACCTAAGATGCAACTAAAATGAAATGAAATGTCATTTTCTTTCGATGAACACCTACTTACGAGAGGGTAGAGAAATAATTCCCAAACCAATAAAACCAAGCTGAAAAAATGCAATTTCATAATGCATAAAAACATCAATTCCTACAGTGCATATGGGGACTACTAATGAGAGATTTTATTATTTGCTTTTCAACATGCAATTTTGAAATGCAAATTCACTTTCACTTTCACACACTAAACAAATGCAAAATTTTGATTTTCTTTGTTTTTTTTCTTAACTCAACAAAACAAAATAACAAGTGTGAAAGAACTGGTTGATCCAAACAATCAAGATCTATGTTCGGTAGCGAAAAGAAATCGAATTAATACAAAAGACTGGTTCAATAACTGTCACTAAAAATCAACCAGAAACAAAGAAAGAGGAAGGCTCAATCAAACCAATAAGAGGCTGTAAATGAATCTTGAGCAAGCCAGCAACCAAGACAATTGATTCAAGGAACTTGAAATAATGAGCTAGGTCACATGGGCAAAAATATCAGATTCATTCAACCAAACCAAAGAACGAGTGCCTTGACTGTAAATAGTGAAAAACAAATGACTGAGCAAGAAAAAAATAGAAAGGGATGAATTGGACTGGTGAAATCAGGAGGTAGAATTGAGAAAATCAATCCTGCAGGTATCGTCATGAGTGGAACACTAGCAACTTGCAATGAAGAGGAGATAGTTGTAGCAATAGAGCACTGTCAGCGCAGGAGTACATGCCTTTCCCGTGATGATCTGATTACCAGGATCATCGCGACTATGTGGCATTATTCTACAATGCACAGGATTTTACAAAAGGTTGATCACGATGTCAGCACGACTGTAAAACTAAAATCCATGAAAATGCAAAAAACAATGGCAAACAAGCCAAAAACTCCCAAACCAAAACCAGCCAATCTAACACATAGAGGGACCTCCCAGATTAACCCAAGCGATCCAAAAGCTGCTAATAAATCCCCAAAAGCAAAGAGAGACCAAATTCAAAATCAAAGAAAGAGTAAAGAGAAAAACATAGGATAGACTTCCCTAGCAGAGTCACCAATTTGTGATGCAGGAATGTGTTCCCTCTACAGAAAGAGGCAACCCCTCTAGACCTAGAGTGGGTCTAGTCACAAACAAGGACAGATCAACAATAGCTTTCCTTACATAGTTAAAGTTGGAGGCCTACCTCAACCGGTGGTCGATGGAGTTTCATTGCACTGCTCTAGCTTTCACTTCCTTCTCCTCAATATGTGATCAACCTGAAACAATGCAAAGGAAATATAATAAAGCACGTAACCAGAAAACAACAATGAACTATTTACTCACAAAGTCAAGAATTCATGAGCTATCAAATACATTAGATACATGACATAGGAAAACATCATTGATTGCATTAATAATGAAATAAGAGTAAGCTTACAACCAAAGTCTTGACGTCACGAGCCTTCTCAGAGGGATCCACCCAACATGTTCTTCAAGCATTCACTCTTTGAAGATGGATCTCCCAACAAAAAAAGGTCTCTCTCTCACTCACAAGTTTTGTATGGAATCAAGGGCACTTCACAACCTTCCCCAATCTATCAACACTCTCACACTTATCACACTCACACTAGCTATCTATCAAAAGCACTAACATCATTGCTCAACCCAAGAATTTACCAACTACCAACTATTAGCTAATCATATCAAAAGTGAGTATTTAAATAGGAGAGGGATTCTCCATGAAAGGTGGAAGAGAGAGCTTATCACCAAGGAAGGTAGCATAATTGACGGAACTGCCATGTCAGGGAAGGAAGGGTGACATAAACTAGGCCAACAACCAGGTCTGCAGTCGTCCAGAAGGCCGACTATTGGAACAAATTTGCCCAATCTGGGTCATCACGGGTACATAATTGAACTGTAGCATTGACATCACAAGTGAGGAATGAAGATAGTCAGATCATCACCAAATATAATAAGAATCCTCACGCTGGAGTATGAAATCGGACCATCACGAGAATCAGATGTACTTCCGCGCTGTTAGCGCGGTTTGGCTGTTTAGGAGCATCGTTCAGCTCGTTTATTAAGTCAATAGTCGCAATGATGCAAATAACTTAGGAAAAGTGGGTCAATTGGCATGATCAGAGAGCCTTATTATAACATGGGCATGTTTGACTTGGACACATGACATAGTAGATGGACTGGGGGTGAAGGCAGTGACAAATTACTGTTTAACACACCCATAACCCAGAGGCCTGAAGATAGATTTTAATGGGGAAATGGGATTTTTGTTGCCTCAAAATCTTGTCCCCGTCAAGTGGTATTAGAGCGGGAAATGATTTCCCACAGAAAGGAGTTTTTCATGCGAAGAAAGAAGAGGTACAATTTGCTAAAGATTTGTAATCTTGTAATTTTTTATTTTATTTTGTGAACGTGAGAAGACTGCAACAAACCTAGAGTGGGAGTGCTCAATTGGTTCAAGAGGAGAGAAACCACGAAGATTCTGAAAGACTAAGCTCAGGAGAGAATCTTGATAAGGCATCTGGTAACAAGGAGGACTTGCTATTGCAGAGGTTTGGTTGCAGCTCACAAAAGACCATGAAGGCAGTTCCACTGACGAAGTGAAATAGTGGGTAGAATTCCTAAGGAAACGCATATGACGAGGAGGTCATAATTTTTGTACTGCGGGAGTCTGATGCAGGAGCATCCGAACACCTTAGTGGAAAAAAAATTAGAGAAATAAGACAAGTGAACAACCACATGGAAAACCAGGCCAACCATGAACCAAATTCAGTGAGTAAACTAATTTCAGTTAAAAATTCAGTTAAAACATAATGCATCTGTAACAGGGTATTAAGAACTCATTAGTGAGTCAAGAAACAAGGAGAGAAAAACCCTGTGCGTGTGAGAGAGGAAAAAATGTAGTTGCTGGAGATTCTTGATTAACGCTGAGATGCCTTAAGTTGTAATTTGAGCTTGTAAATAATGAAAATGCCTCTTTGTGGATTTTTGTCTTTGTATGTTTTTGTTTGAATTGTTTTTTGGATTTCTTTTTAGCTGGAAATGAAAGTATGAATTCCACTGTGAAGAATTAAATGTGCACACTGAGAAAAGAACACCATGCTAGTCGGTGACACAGGAAAAAAGAAAAGAATGAAAAAGGATTTTTATAGAGTTTAAATGACTAGATATAACTAAAGCTTGTGTACAGAGCTCAAACTATTCGTTTTACGCAATTTTGGGTTCGAATCTGAGAAGCAAAAACTCGTCTCAAACAAAAGGCAGAGGAGAGGAAAGATGGATGTGAAAAAACACAACAGATATCGGTCGAAAGGGGCACAAGCAGTTGGAGTTTTGTCTTGTCCATGCTCCTACTTTGAGTAAGGGTGCCGAGTTAGCCAAGAAGAAGTGGGAGCCGAGGGAGTTGAGCAGGCGCGAGTGTAAGATTGAGAATTGGGGTTGTATTCAGGTGGAGATGGAGTCCAGGACATCAGATTCTAGTGTCTCTTTTCCCTTTGCCTTCGAAGCATTTTTTCACAGTTAAATCCTTTGTCCAAAAATCCTCGGGGTTTCACATTTGCGTCTGATATTGGGCGATTTTCTCTAAGCCCTCCCTCTGTGCACTATATGGTATTAGAATTGATAGAACTCAAGAGGATCTTGTTCTTACACGGGCAGTAGATGACGAGTCAAAGAGAATGAGGATGATATCGGAAAGGAAGAGGACACCGGAGCTTAGGTTGAACCCATTGTTAAGCTTGAGGAGGTTGCAGTAACGACGGGAGAAGAGGATGACGAAGGTCCAAAGGTTGATGCGCCAATGGCATGGCTGAGGATTGGCTGGTCGTGGTGGAGCAAGAATCCATAGCGGAAGCGTGTGTGGACTGAGAACGAGGAGAGGCTACCTAGTTTGCAGTTCTGATAGGCTTCGTGGGCCCATAACCTAAAAGCCTCAAGATAGATTTTATTGGGGAAATGGGAATTTGGTTCCCCCGAAATGTTGTCCTATCAGTACCCTTTTTTGGAATACTTTCAAACTTACTATTTGACTCGTTTTCTTTTCTTCTTTCATTGGATATTTTGTAATAGTATTGCAAACCCTAATGCATGTGACTTAAAACAAAGAAACTATGAAATGCATATAAACATAGGAAAAACAAAGCATAAAGAAAGCACGAAAATGTGATTCAAGTTGAAGGACATTGGAACAAAATAACAAACTATTAAAAGCATAAAAATAGGATGTACTTACTAGTTTGAATCCTCTATATATTTATTTTTTGGCTGACGACTTCATAGACTTTAATCTCTATATTTTTCTTCTTCATACTTTTCTACAACTCTACTTCATAACAAGATTCACAACTCTCCATGTGATGTTAAATTGACTAATGGGTTTTAGAGGTCTTTGTAAGTTGTTAAATGATTAATGTATTATGTAATTTCACTTCTACTTCTCACACTAAATTTTCTACCATGAATACCAAACTTTCCCCTCTGCAATCAAAGGAATATATTAATTGTTGAGAGTGTGTTAATACTATTGCAAATCAACAATGGAATTTGATCTACGTTCTTAAATTCTTAGAATATAAAACCTTTTAATTAATTGTAGATGTGCACTCCCAAAATTCAAGTGAAATGTGGTTTACACCCTTCAAGTTTTCCTTAATTATATTTTTGTTTTATTTAATGTTTGGATCGAACTTTACATTTGCTGACAAGGGGATTTGGTTATTAATGTTATTTTTTAATTAAACTTTTACTTTAAACAAATCCAATAACCATATTTTTTATTAAAAATATGTATAGTCTAGAATAAATATATCATTTTCTCGGTAATTTATTTCTAAGATTTGTAAAACACAAGACATATTTTATATTCGTTTGCACTTGTGCGAGCCTACGTTGCATTTTTTTAAAATAAAATATGTACTTATTTATTTATTTTGCTTGTAACCTATAACTACACACCTAAATAGTCTTTTCAAATATTTCAACCAACCAAAAAATTGAAATTTCATTTCTCAAGATTTTTTTTTTTTACAATACACACATAATATTATAATAGCACAAATTTTGACCGAAACTTAATTTCTATACTCTATGACTGATAAAAGAAACAATCACAACTAAAAACTTGAAAAATTACTTAACATCAAAAGTAAATAACTAAAAACATTAAAAAATATGTAAATCACAACATTTTTTACTGGTTAAAAGAATCATTAAATAAAATAAATCAAAGATCGCCATAAAAACATCTATGTATTCCATTGAGATTGACAAAATAAAGAAATAAGGTTCTACCACCTATTCATGAGCTTATTCTTAGAAACCTTTCTCCTCTCCAATCAAATTGACAAAATAAAGAAATAAGGTTCTACCACCTATTCATGAGTCACTAAACTAAGACCTCAAGTTATCTTTGGGATCCTCCGGCGATCGTCTTGCTAGTCCCTGCCGCGAGGCGATAGGACTAACAAGACAACATTAATCCTTATCACATCTAACCTAAAGTTTTTAACTGGTTAGCTTATTCCAGCTTATAAAAATTCGTATTAATTATTAGGACCAATAAAATTAAACTCTCATCTCATTTAGCCTTTTCCCAAGGTGGGGAGGCCAAAACCTTGGATAATCATATGTCGAAGGGATTGATTCTTCGATGCATCATTCCCAAGAGGAGAATGAGCGAGATTGAGGGCAGATATTATATATGTCATTATGGCATGACGTCGATAGCCAATGACACTAGAAAATGTGTTATGCATATCATATGCATGAAGAAATGGATCACATTCCAGTAGGGAAATGTCGTATTCCATTAGCGGAATTTACTCACTATATTATATATGAAACACAGTTTTCCAGATGAATCACCTGGCTTGGCCTTCAATGAGTGGGAAAAGGGAGGAACTTTAGTTTCTCGACCCCTAGGAGAGGGAAGGCGGGAGATGCCTACTCTTATATATGCGATTTCGACCAGTGATTCCATTCATTCATGAGAGATTTCCTCTCCTTAACAGTCGAGCCCCTGCCGATCCTTGTACTAGGAAGCGCAAGCCCCTCTAGTCGATCATCTAGTCGCTCAACCACTGCACAGATTCGTGTTCTCTGATCCACGTCTTTGACCATCAAATTCACCAACATTGTTTTTGTTGAATCTCTACAAGAATTTGGAGTTTTTCCATTTCACTATCAAGCATTTGGTCATCCAATAAAATATCTATATAATATATATATATATATATATATTATATATGGAGAAGAAATAAAAAGTCAAAAACAAAGATTAAAAAGAAATAAAGAAACTAAAAATCAATAATAAAATAAATAAATAAAAGACAAAATAAAATAACTACATAAAAAGATTACAAAAGAAAAGATTTAAAAAAATAAATAAATAGAAAAGGTTATACATTATTGATAAAAAGTGCATGATAAAGTTAAGAGAGAATGTTTCCAAATATATTTAAAACTTACGTAAGGGAAGGAATAATATTATCTTGATTCTTCATTAAGTGGTTTACAAGCTTGTTGTTTCATAAACCCATGGTATGCTAAAATTAAAAGAAAAACAAAATCTCTTTATGTGAATGGTATGTTTTACTTTTTACGTGGAAAACATTAATGGAGGTTTTAGAAACCAACCCATGGTAATTGCCCATGGTATTTTAAAAGTAAAAGAAAAACAAAAAGAATACAAAATCTCTTTATGTGAATGGTAAGTTTTACATTTTATATGGAAAACGTTAACGGAGGTTTTAGAAATCAACCCATGGTAATTGCCCATGGTATTTAAAAAGTAAAAGAAAAAGAAAAGAAACAAAATTTCTTTATGTGGAATGGTAAGTTTTACTTTTTAGTGGAGAACATTAACCGAGTCAAAAAGTACATACGTAAACATATATTTTATAATTACACAAAGGTGAATAGCCACGTTTCACTAAGGTTGTAACTTTTCAAAATTTATATATATATATAGATATTATAAGAAAATATTATATTATAAAGGGGTATTTAAGAAAGAAAATTCAAGTCATTTATCAAAAGTTACATAAGGAGAAAATAACAGTTAAGAGTTTACGTTAAAGTAAGTTGAATTAAAGTTTACGTTAAAGTGAAGTTGAATTAAAGTTTAACGAGTTATATGAAATTTAAAATATAAATACAAAGGACAATAAGATATTTAAAAAAAGCCAATTGAAACAATATTTAAATATTCTTTTTAAAATACAAAAGGAAAAAAAAAACATAAGTAGAATTATATTAAAAAGAATACAAAAGGGTTTTGAAATCTTAAAAATAATAGGAAATTGGATTAAAAGAGTTTTGAAGAATTATATATATATTAAAAAGGCACTTTTAAAGGAGGCTTGAAGTACAAAGTCCAAAGGAACTTTAAATATAATACCTTAAGTCATCTCGACAAAACAAATGGGATTAATCATTGAAAAAAAAATGATGGAACTTAATTCTAAAATGACAAAGGAAGAAAGGTTTTTCTATAATGGTCTTTTAGTTATAGATCACAAAGTAATTACATTAAAAGGAAGTATCCAAGGAAGAGAAGGTAATGTTGTCATCAACCCAAGCAATGATAAAAATTATATCAACATCAACTTGGCAAATCAACTATTAATTCCGGAGCTAAGTATTGGTGTAAAAAAAAAAATTATGACCAAAACGAGTATAAAATTAGTGATCTACAAGTGACAATAGGTCATTATGACTACATATCTCAATTTCATGTTGTAAGGACGGATAAAAACACTGACATCATAATCAGTGAACCCTAGTTTAAGGATTTGGGTACATTCATGTTAAACATAAAGAAACAAGTTTTGTCGTTTCCTTATAAAGGGAAGATGGTCATGTTTCGAGACATAACAAGTAAATCAAAATCAATAAAATCTTCATTACAAGACTTTAAGCATATCTCAAATTTGATGTTTCAAGATAACAAAAAAACAATATCAAAGAAGCAGAAAGAGCTTGAAGAAGTCATTTGCAACAAAGACAAAGAAATTTCTCTCCTCAGAGTTCACCAAGAAAAACTACTCGAACAAGTCAAGAAAGCTCAAGCATCAAAGAAAAAACTCAAAGAGCATTTATTAGAACAAGAAGAAGAAAATTTACGTTTAAAGAACCTTAACCAAACATTAGCAAAACAAATCAAGTGTTTAAAAGACGAGAAGCGTGAAGGCCAAAATAAAATTGACTCAGAGAATGAGGAATGCTTACGTCCCAAAATCATAATCATAATCTGCTCAAACAGATTAAAAAGCTTAAGGACGAAAAATAAATCATTGACGAATAGGTTCAAAGAACTTGTCACAAAGGAAGCATCAAAATCTCCAAATGTAACAGTGCAAACTGAAGAAACAAACATCAATACCACTAATCTTGTAGTTCAAGCAAATCCAAACCCTATTGAAGTAAAAATGTACTCAAAGGTTGTCGTTCAAATAGAAGAGACACCAAATAAGGATTCAATAGTTAAGTCAACAACAACAATGCCTGATGGAAATCAGGAAACTGCCATAAAAATGTTTAAGGAAGTTCAAACAAGAAAAATTCCTTACCTACATCTAAATCAAAAGAGTAGACACCTTAATCAATCTACAAATCTATATAATGCAGAACATAAACAAACTTATGTTTCGAAGAATATTGAAGTGAGCTCAGTCTGGTCATACGATAACTATTCACCATACATCTCCAAGCATCAAAAGATTCCCTAGAAGATTAATCTAGGATGGTCTGATCCATTCTCAGTAAGGCAATTTTATATATCACTCCAAGGCTCATATCAACTTGTATGGACAAAGATGATTGTTCCAAGACAAGAAGACATTCGTAGCCGAAAACGATATCAAGCAAAAGATATTCGTAGCAGAAAAGAGATCAAGCCTTTCTTCAACAAGCTTTGAGGACAAAGCTTTTTGAAGGAGAAGGCAATGTTATGAACAAAAATTATGTAAAAATAAATAAAAATAGATAATAAATAATAATTATAATAATATAAATATAATAATAAATAATAAGTAAATTAACTAATGGTTAGTTTGTTAATAATGAAATGACATGTCTTAGACACATGCTTGTTTGTGAAAAGGTACTTACCTAGCTATATATACAAGACCCTCATTGTCATTTGTACTCATCCTACACCAATTCTTTATATAATATACAATTTACACTTACTATCCTACGATGGATGTATTTGTCTACGAAGTATTTTAAATATTTCCGCTATGTATACGACTTTTGGTCGTTACACAATCATAATAGAAAAATATAGTTGAATAGTTGGGTAACCTCTTTGATTGACAAATTTGACCATGTCATGGCTCCAACAAATGACATTAATTTTCCACCAGGTGTGCCCTCCTAGAAATGTATCCCACATTTGAACCAAAGATCAAGACAGTAGGATGTCCTCTATAAATTTGTGTGGTATGTAACAAACTCCATATGTGGAAAAATCAAGCTAATCCATACATTGACACCAAAGATATGTGATCAATAACTATGGCCATATGTGTGGCCTCCATGACCAAGTCATCCCATCAATAATGTGCAAATAGATTACCATGTGGCACATGTTATTAATCCAAGGTAATATATCAAGTGGAGATCCATATGTTGACACCCTTAACAAATAGCATAGGTATATGTGCAAAACAACCTACTCAAATAAAGAGGCATGGAAATGTGTGCAAGAAGCTTCCTCAAGTGGACATGCTCATCACGATCATGGAAAGGAGTATAATAAATACCTCAAAAGGTAGAGTGCTCAAGTGAAGTGGACCATTAATGTTGTTACCAACCTCAATAGATGTGCAATAAAACCCTCCAAATGGCATGTGTAGCTCCAAAGTTTAACCACCTCCATAAACCAAGGTAAGTGAAGTGGATCTCAAAATAGAAGGTTAACAAGCAAAGAATAGACACCATAAACCAAGGGTATAGTTATCAAAAGATCCCAACAACCTCCACACATACAACAACCACTACACAATGGTAAATACCCTCAATCCATGATAAGTGCCTCCATATAAGTTCACGCAAAGGATGCACTCCATGAAAATGGAGTGTGTAGTCATCATGAAGTGCAAGCTCAACATCAATATATAACCTAGAAGCCAAGCACTCTAGCAATGGAGTTCACCTATGCAATAAGTGGATTGGTCTCTCCAAACATGGCATGCAAGCTTGAAAAAGCCTAAAAGAGTGGAGTTCTCCATGAAAAGAGTTTATATCCCATCAAATACCATCATGAGGTCATGATAAACACCTTAAACCCTAGGGTGCCCTCACCAAGAGGTGCCACATCATCCATCTCTCTCCATAAGCTAAAATCCCCTAAATGTTGTGTCAAATGCTAAAAACCATGATAGAGTTGGGTGCTTCCCAAGAATGACTATCTGTTTGATCATACATCAGCATAAGATTATGACAAACACATCAAACCCTAGGGTGCCCTCACCAAGAAGTATGATGTCATCAACCATGCCAATGCCAGCCTCAAACCCTAGGTAGCTCCATCATGAAGTCCAAATGTATAAGAGGGTAAGTGCTCTACAAAATTAGTTGTATATCACATCAAATATCACTGTAGGAGCACAATAAACATCTCAAACACTCAGATGCTCCATTACCAACCTCAAGTAGGAAGCATGTGATTTGAGTGCCAAGCAAGCATGAACATCATGAAATTCATTATCTTATTCATTAAGCACCATCATAAGAGTAAATTAGATATGTAAAACACTAGGGAGTTCCTCTAGAAGAGCCACATCTCATCATGTCAATGCCATGACCAAGCTTCCATACAAATATGTATGCATCAATACTATGAAGCAAGGAACTAGCACAATCATGCAACAAGGCAATCCAAAGGTGTGAAAATAGCCAATAGATGGCTAATCAACCATTCTCATATCATAGTGAGGAGAATGTCATCATTACCCATCAAAGAATCATATGTAACCATAAAGAACAAAACAAGAACCAAGACACATATCCACTGAATCAACATGTAGCATCCCATGCACCAGCATGACGAAGAAAGAGGATACATAGTGATCAACATTCACCATGTCCTTCCAAGATGCATCATCTCCAAGCAAAAATAGAAGGTGGGTATTGCTAGTCCATCAGCATCCCTTTAAATTACCCCCCAACAATCTATCATGTGATGAAAATCACACATTTACCTCATGCAAATATGAGAATTAACGCTGAACACAGGTGTATTGTCTATTATTACCTTTATTCTCATGTATTGTTATTGTTATAACAAATCAAGGCATGACGAAGTTTGAAACTCTTAATCATAGTTGCGGGGGAGCGCCCCCCCCCCCCCCCCCCCCCCCCCCCCCCCCCC
>APFE031281870.1:0-12511 GCA_000404065.3 Pinus taeda | reverse complement strand
TTTTTTTTTTTTTTTTTTTTTTTTTTTTTTTTTTTTTAAGTGAGCTAATTAGATTAAGTTTGGAGATGCGAGAGGGGGAGGGGTGGGGAGTGTGTGGCAGCAGGAGTATTTTCTTTTAAATATAACATTATCATTCACTTCGACACATTCACGTACTTCGTAGGCATCTTCAACAAATTTTCTTCAAAAATCTATAACTTCTTCATCCGGAAGCCATTTTCAGAGCCATTTTTTTTAATCGGCCTAATTTTTCGAGATCTTTCCATTAGAACACTTAGTTTCTGCGTCTACAGCTTCAGTTTCTGTTAAAATGGAAATTCTATGCCAAGTTATTCTTGACATCACCAACTACTTCCAATGGTTGTCCTACATTGAGGATTTACTTAGAAGTAAAGGTCTTTGTTGTTTCATTTATTTGATGCTTTATTATCTTGCTGTTATTTGATAATTGTTGTTACTTCAGATTGTTACTTAGAGTTGGTGTTATTTACTTTTTTGTTACTCGATTTGTAGAACTCTTGGACCTTGTATTTTGTAATTGCTCAATACTAGGTAGGGAACCTGTGGCTTGCATGGACCTTGCACGATAACCTTGAAATAATCAGACGGACCCTGACTTGACAAATAAATGTAAGAGGGTATGAATATATAAACTTGTATTAAGAGCCCAACAGATTCCTAGGCCCACTGAGGCACAAAAAACCTGGCTTTACCACAACCCACAGTTTGGTTCAGGGGTCACTAGGCCTATGGCTTTACCGCAATCCACAATCCGGTTCAAGGATCACTAGGAAATGTGTTCTTTCTTTTGGAGATCCACCTCACTCAGCTTTGAATCCATCCGGAAATCCATCTCAACCAAAACATGAGAACCCCATCACACGATGGCTATTTGGAAATGGCATGGCTAGGCGTCACACCTGGCAAAACCCACGCCATAACAACAAAGAACCACATGCAATACTGTGCATGCCAAGTCTAGCAAGGAAAACACTCATGCAAATCAATACCTGTAAAGAATATTGTTGTGGCTACATAATCCCACTCTTGCTTGCTTGATCTTTGCTTCCTTTTGCCTTGTTTCTCCAAATCCCAAGTATGCCATACTCCTCCAAGAGTACTCCAAGAAACTCTCAGTGTCCAAGAGTATGAGAGAGAGAGAGAATAGAAAAGAGCTCCACCAAAAACCTGTCAAAAGCTTGCCAGGCGATCCTCAGAAGCCTTTTTCTCAATGAGGCCTCTATTTTCTTCATTTCTATTATTTTCTTTCAATTTCCTCCTCACATGCAACCCGTGACACCTTCCTTTTCTCCTAATTTCCATTATTTTCATAAATAAATGTGCCAAAAATGCCATTTTGTCTTTCCAAAGCCTTCACCATTTCCTTTAGCCATAATAACCAAAATGAACTCCCACTAATATTTTTTTTTCCCACCATTCAACTTGGAATACGTGTCCCATGATCATGGTCTTATATATTTTTACATGGATTTTTAGCCAAGGCTGTTACAACTAACTTAGGATCCAAATAACTAATAGAAGGGGGTTGAGAAACCCCATTAAGAAAATGACCTTTTGACCATGAAAAACCTCAAGAAAAGGGGAATCCCCTTTCAACATTGCCAATGAAAGAATTGGTGCCCTCCTTGTAGAGACCAAAACCACTAGAGTAGACAAAAAAAGGTCCCTAGAATGGGATCATTGAGTCATAATTCACCAAATCCTAGTTAACCATGTGTCCCCACTCGAACTGTGCCAGATCAACACATCTCCAAATCTCCCGTGAGTAAAAAACTGGGTGTTGACAAAAAACCCATAATAAAGCAGAGACATGGGAGTGGACCAGGTAAAACATTTACCCGCTGAGGGAAAAACACCTTTAGAAGAGGATAAAAGAGCATGGAAAGACAAGTATCCAACCACACCACCTTAATAACAATGATAAAAACTTATGACAAAGCATATAAACATGCCCCCCTACACCACACAGAGATCGGGGAACATTGTTGTTGAACATAGTGGAGTTTATATCAACACAAACTCATGTTCACATATTGAAGAATATCAGAAATATAGTTATCTTTGTATCATCAGAGGTAAAGAATATTAGAAATACAATCATTTTTATTTGGAATAAAGAGGTGCATGGTATTCAAGGGCGTGGATTGGATTTCTTATTTTTTTTGGTGGTGTAATAGTCATTTTTTAAGAAGTCCTAAACATAAATTAATTAATTATTATTATTTTTAATTAATTTATTATTTTTTATTATATAATAAATTTAAATCGGGAGGAAAAATGTTATAGGTAAAAAATAATGTTATAGGAAAAATTCTTTTGGTCTGAATGCCAACAAACGGTGTTTGTCGGGTTGAAGCGTCACCTCTACTCTGCATGAGTTGAAGCGTCACCTCCATTTGATGTTGGATACTAAGCTCACTAAGTCCATGACCTTCCACCCCCAAACTGATGGCCAAACAGAGGTCGTCAATAGGATGATCGTGCACATTTGCGCATGTACAAATCGAAGCATCCATGCACATGGGATGGAATCCTTCCCTATGTTCAGCACAACTACAACAGAGCTTTCCATCACATCCACCAGTAGGTCTGTGACACATTAGACAGAGCCAATGTTAAGTACAATCAATGTCATGATCAACATTGGGTGCCACACAAGTTCTAGGTGGGCGACAAAGTTTGTTTACATTTGCAGAAGGAGCGCCTCACAGGACCCCACTAAAAGATTTTCCTGCTCTGATATGGGCCATAAACCATCACCAAGGCTATTGGGGATAATGCTTTTGAACTCAACATTCCATCATTCCTTGGCATGCACCCAATATTGAACGTGGACCGACTGCATCCATATTTCCCCCTATTGTTGGACAAATCCAATGTTGCTGAGCAGATGACACCAACATAGCTCAACCCAAGCTGCATCGAACAGGACACAACTGATAGGATCATGGACACACAAATCAAGAACACTCACCAATAGAGGATCCAGCTATATCAAGTTGTCAAAGCAGGCTAACTCCCTCACCAAGGCAAGTGGTTCACCGGGTACTAGGTTCAACAAAAATTTCCTCACCTCATGGAGGCTTTGCATGCAATGAGTACCATTTCTTCCTAAGGGGGATGGACTGATCCAGGTGGATATCAGTGGCTACCCGTATATTCCACCTAGACCTCCAGTTGGTTTAATCAGTTTCCTTGATTATAACAACATTTACTATTTTTGACACTTTTTGGGTCCTAAACTTTCGGAGTTGTTTTGACCCCCTAAACGACATTTTTTGAGGTGTGCAACAAACTCATATCCATGGACAAGGGCCTATTGTGAATCCTATAACACTCCGAGAGATATTTCCAACGAGGTATTGTACGTGCCAAATGGAGATCATATGACCAAGTTACGACCTTAGGAAGTTGGTTGCCCAACTAATCCCAATGGGGCCCACAAACTCTTGGTGTTCCGTCTCCTGGGGTTAGGGTTTTAGTTTTTTAGGGTTTTCCTCTTATAGTTCAATAATAAAAAAGCACTTGAGCCTCATTGTAACACAATTTATAGGCATGTACCTGCCACATTTCTTCTCAGAGATAAGCTATCATCGCCCGAGCTAGTTTATTTCCATTATGTATGTAAGCATATTTCAGTTCTGTGTTATTAATGAAATGAAGTTTTATTTCTGCTACATCTTTGTGTATGTTTATATCTATATTTTGTTGCATTCTTGTATACATTTGGATCATCATGAGATTTGAAAATGAGCTGGAACCAACCCTTTGCCAATAAGAGAATCTTTGGAGCCTCTAAAACCCTCGAACAAACCTTTGGGTCCTACCACTCTACAAGGGTATCCACTTTCAACCTCGAGATCGGCTCACCAGTGATCTCTCAGCTAAGTTCACTGCCTAGGACATCTCTACGTCATCCCCAAGGCATAAATTGCATGGAGCCGAAATAATGTTACAATTTTAAACCATGTGTTTCTTTTTCTTCTTTAGAGGGTTTCCTTGATCATTAGAATCCAAGGGATTAGGGCTTTCCAATTCCACCTTTGGAGCCGTCAAGCTAGACGTATCATCAACAATATCCTAGCCCTCATGAAACTCTAGGAACTGAGGATGAATGACACCCATAAAGGAAGAGGCATGGATTTTATGAGCACATTAGAAAAAGCCTCCAATGTCACGAGGAAACCACCACCATATGAAGAATCCAGATAAGATGAAACCCCACCACTAACAGATGGAAAAGGCAAACCCGAATCTTGGAATATTGTTGAAAAGGACCTAAAAAACCCTAATAGTCCAACACTGGAAGAGGGTGTGACCAGAGGATGGAAACCACCCTCACAACTGGTGTGGGTAAAAACATGGGAGAAATGAAATTATTTGCGTGAGTAACCATCGAAGTGGGATCTGGATAACTAATAGAAGGGGGTTGAGAAACCCCAACAAGAAAATGATCCTTTGGCCATGAAAAACCTTAAGAAAAGGGGAACCCCCTTTCAACATTCCCAGTGAAAAGACTGGTGCCCTCCCCGTAGAGACCAAAACCATCGGAGAAGACAAAAAAAGGTCCCCAGAATGGGGTCATTGAGTCATAATCTACCAAATCCTAGTCATCCATGTTCCCCACTCGAACTATGCCATATCAACACACCTCCAAACCACCCGTGAGTAAAAACCTCGGTGTTGACAAAAATCCCCTAATAAAGCAGAGAGATGGGAGTGGACTAGGTAAAACCTTTACCCGCTGAGAGAAAAAAAACCTTCATAAAAGGATAAAAGAGCAGTGAAAGACAAGTATCCAACCACACCACCTTAATAACAATGATAGAAAATTATGATAGACCATATAAACATGCCCCCTACACCGCAGAGACCAAGCGAGGGCATGCCTCTTGCAGACATCAAAACACTAGTTTCCCTCCATAGTTTGACAACCGCCACCAATCTCCAGTTTAAAAAAATAATAATAATATATAAGTTAAATACATGTACATTTAACAACCATGAAATAAATTTTTTAACCGTGGAGATTTATAATCTATAAATAGCATTTGTTACAATACCATGGGCCAATACTATCTCTTATGAATACCACATGCCCAAAAAACCATATCTCACTTCATATGGCACTTATTCATATGATTTATTTATTTTTAATTTAATTAATATAGTTAAAATGACAAAATAAACATAACTACTTTTGAGATAAATATGAATCTTTGATATGTGAATATTATTAGAATATTTATAGGAGTTAAATCCTTTCATCCCCTAATAATTATTTTTTATAATTAAAATTTGAAAATATTTTATTTATTTATTTTGTAAGTCAAAGTTCTATTCATTTGTCAAAAAAGAAGTACATTAGTAGCAAAATGCAAGTAGTCTAACCTCGACCAGGTTTGTCGACTACCGCTATCAACATATGACAAAGAAATAGAAGAAAAAATAGAGACACAGTCCACAACTTATGAGGCCAAAAGCATCAGAAAACACTTAAAACAAGTAAAACACCTATAACCATGCCTAGTCATCAGAGGTAATAGGAGTAGGATTTTCCTTAGAAATCCCTACAGGAGGAGGAGGACAGACGAAACATTGGACGTGCTCTTCAAAGTGAGTCATCCATTACTCCAGCTTCTCCACCTTCTCAAATAGAAAATTCTAACCACGCCATACCACCACGACCCTCTCTCGTACATGACACTGAAAGTTATGCATCTTGTTCAGCGTAGCAATAATCTCTACATGTTCTTTCTGTCGATCCCTCTCAGAATTTTCTAAGCGGTCCATTACAGACTGAATCAAATCCCGATAATTTTCCAAACATCAATGTCAATCTGTAGTCTCCCCATGCCCAGGTCGTCGCACCTTACCCCAACTTCCAGTGCCACCTCTACGCATTGTTCCACCCCTCTTCGATGTCTGCATGGTTCACCCCCCACGATCGGCCATCGAGCCGCCTCGACCACCATGAGTCCCTGAAGCCGCCCGACCCGTGCTAGTTGGTGTCGGTAGTTCAACCACACCAACTAGAACTTGGAGGTTCCTTAACTTCCATTTCCACTTGCAAATGCGAGCTCCACCCCCTCTGGTGGACCAAAATTCTCTTTGACGGGGGAAGAGAGTGAGCATTACGTGACATAGGGTGCATTGTAACAGAACAAAATGCACCAATTAACTAGGAAGCAGGCCAACCATTAACAAAGCACACCAATGAAATGAATGCAGAGAGACTACTCAAACACACCAAAGGGTCACCTACAAACTTGACCAAGGGAAATATAGGAAGTAGAGACACAAGCCCAACAACAAAACAATTAACCATTGACTCACACACCTTGAACCCTCGTGGATAAATCATTAACTAGATGTCCTTAGGACAAACAACCTTCCGCTAGCCCAAGTATCTAATTGTCCAACCATGGTTCGAAGATGACCACGAAAATCCCTTAAGAATACAGAACCCCAGAGGAAAACCACTCGATAGGGTAGATCGACTACCCTAAAAACACAAAAGAAAACCAAGAGTGGAATTACCCAACCACCGACGACAAGGCTCGTGGTCAACCCAATAACCAGATACATAGCACTGCAACCACTTAGAAAAGCCAGAAACCGCACACGGGAAAGGATACCTTAGAATTTTGTGACCCTAATGTTGAAGAGGGGCGTCAACTGTGGAAGCACCACCATTCCCACATAGGGGACCAACGAAAGAGGTCAAGAAGGCCACCAAAGCTCAACCGACACCCATCAGGCCTCCACAAAACCATAGTTGCATACTAGATCGGAAGATCGCCCCCTCCATATACCAACGTCGTTCACTCACTCCCACTCCCAACGAGGATGATGGGAATTTTGCACACCAAACATTTACTCCCCGTGCTTAGAGTGCGGTGAGAGGACAGGGAGGTCGACCTGTACACTAACGACTAGGTGTTCAACGTCATCGACCACACGTTTCGATACCCTCCATGTTTATCACCCCATCGGGGATTTGAAAATCTTATTTCAAAATAAACATACCTACCAATTTAATAAATAATATTAAATCATAATCAATAATATTATTTTAAAAACATTAATATATAATAAAATTATACCCGGATGCGGGTGATATTGTTCGTCATGCAGAGTATTAATCCCCCACGCCCAAGCCACATGGCCTCACGCTTCTGCCAGGTGGGAGCCATGAGCTCGGCTTGCGTCTTGGGTGATAGTACAGGCCGGAGCATTAAAGAGTCTTTAAGGAAGACAGATTACCGAGGCTTGGCTACCAGAACCCTCATCATGGCGCCTCCTTATCTCTGTTCTGGTAAGCGTTCTGGTTATAATTCTCACCCGGCCACTGTCCAAGGAATTGCTCAGAGCCTGCCGGCAGATGGAATCCCCTTCCGCGTCGCCATTTCATGCCCTGTGGCTAGAATCGTGAGCGTCACTCAGGCGAATGTGAAGGAGATCTGCGGCAGCTGCAGAATTGGGGGCAGGTATATTTCTGTAAATTCTTGTTGGTTTAGTCGTGTCAAGCTTTCTACTCCTCCCATGGCTCCTCGCGGTGGTTACAAGTCTCCTCGCAGGGGAGGGCACTCCAGCCAATCCAGTGGCACGAAACAGAATTCTCCGCCCAATCCGAGGAGGATTTCTCCGCTAGCCTGCGCTCCGCCACCCTCTGGTGCCTCTACGCCTTCCGGAGATTTGGACAATGCTGTCCAAATAGCTTCTCTTAGCTATCGACGTAGGACCAACAAACCTGTTATTCGCGCTCGCATCACAGTCATCTTCGAAGAGGAAGATGAGGTAGAGGATAGTAGCAACCAGGCTTCAGGGGAGAAAACGCCCACCTCTTCTGATACTTCGTCCAAAGCTCAGGACACCTCATACATACCAGAGGTTCAGAGTCGCATGGAGGATGACAGCATAGACTTCCCCTCGGCCGAGCAGACAGAAGCTGCCAAAGAGCTTCGCAGTCTCAAGCGCAAAGCTCTCATGGCCTCGGTTGAAGGCTCAAAGAAAACGCAGATGGACTCTACTGGCAGTGGCATGCGTATTGCTGAAGAAGAAGATTCGCTGGATTACAAACTATACCTCAAACTTCCGCCTGGCTATGACCGGATTGAAGACGTTCCTGAAGGTGTCGAAATCTCCTGGGAGCCCGACCCAATTCAGGCTGCTGAGGAAAGGAAGCAACGAGCTTTAGCACGCGAGGCTGAAGCGGAAAAGGGCAGCAGCAAATGATCACAAGGCTCTCTGGGGCAAGCCGATACTCAGGCAATTCGCCTCTTTTTGCTTTTTTTTTGTTGTTCAGTCCTAGTTCATGTATGCGTTGCAGCGCTGTAAACTCGGTCTCTGGTCTATGGTTGATAGTCTGTCTAAGACTTATGTTTTCGGTCCAGGTTGGACAACTCCAGTTCCATACCTCTGTTTTTGAAATTTTGTTCTTCTGGCTCTGTCAGGCAGCAATCTCTGATGTAATGACGATCTCTTGACAGAGAGCTGTCTCAAGGCTCTCAGAGGTGTTTACCTCTTGTACATAATTTTTATCTTTTTAATTCAATAGTTCAGTCTTTACTTAGCAAAAAAAATATATCATCAATAATATTTTTAAAAAGATAATACTTAATAATTTATCATATATATATATATTTTATATATATAGAAGTTAAAATATAAATATAAACTCTAAATATATAAAATAAAATTCATTATATATAAAATAACAATTATTTCAAACCAACTAAGCTACACAAAAATGACATCAACTTAATTATTACAAAAGGACAAAATAAGTATCAAACTATTGGAAAAGAGAAAGGGGTATTATATAAGTAAAATCTCAACATAGATTATAATGGGTAGTTATTGTGCTGAAATTAAAAACAATTTTAAGTAAAATAAATGATATGATATACACGTTATTATTAAATTGAAGTGATGCAATTATATCAATTTTAAAATGAAATTTATTTTGCAAATGGAGGACTTTTTCATTTGTGTATAATTAATTAGTTTATGTAAAGTTGCATATAAAATAATAAAAGGTTCAATTTCAAACCATATATGAAAAAAAGAATGATAAAAAAAAATTAACAAAATTAAAAGATGTTTAGAGAATTCGGCGAATCATAAATAATCATTTGTCGCGCGTTCGAACCACTTTGTCTTGATGATGAACCACACTGGTTGGTTCGAAACGCGTCGACAAATGATTATTTATGTGATTTCGCCGAAAATTCTCTAAACAATGTTATGGATCACAGAAGTCTAAATTCCTTAATAATAAAAGATATTTTTTAACATAAAATTTGGAAGAAATATAATTATTAGTGATTTCTCTGCGGCAATAATTTAGGGTGATGTATTTACGATCTTTTTGTGGTAATAATTTACGAGATGTTTTAGGGTGATATATTTACGATCTCTCTATAGTAATAATCTAGGGTGATGTATTTACAATCTCTCTGCGGTAATAATTTACGATCTCTTAGCAATAATAATTTAGGGTGATGTATTTATGATCTCTCTGCGGTGATAATTTAGGGTGATGTATTTGCCATCTCTCTGCGGTAATAATTAGGGTGATGTATTTATGATCTCTCTGCGGTAATAATTCACGATCTCTTTGCAGTAATAGAAAAATAATCTGGGGCATGTGCGTCTACAGTATGGCTTGTTGATATCAGGTGCACACATTCCTTATATTTTTCTAATACATATCTGCTCATATATTTTCAAGTATGAATAATTCACCACCATTACCAAAGATTACCAAAGGTAGACCTAGCACAGTGACTCTACAGAGCCTCTATGAGTATATAGAGTCTTTAGAGAAATGTAGAGAAGAAAGAGAAGTCAAGCTACAAACAGAGTTAGTAGCCATGCTGGAAAATAAATTCACATCTCTTGAAGACAAGATCCAAAAACAAATAGAAAATAAAATACAACTATTGGAAAATAAGATGGAGGCAATGGAGACTAAGTTGCAGGTTATAAAAAACGAAACCAAGATATGAACCAAACATCCCAGCAAGTAGATGTTGATACTTTAGAGAGTCTTAAAATGAAGGACATGATTAAAGAGTAAGAAGAAAAAGTTAATAGCCGCCTCACCCTAAATAGTGTGGCAGGTAAATTAGATATCAAACCAATTAAAGATGAAACGAAAAAATTGATAGAATTAGACCATGAGCATAACAAAAGGTCCTTGAACCTTATAATCTTCGGTTTTAAAGAGGAGGTAGACGAGGATACTTTAGCCATAGCCCAAACAAAATTACATAATAGATTACAAATTGAAACAACGTGTCTCACAGAAGCAACAAGGTTGGGGAAACTAACTGAGAATTAAGGAAGGTTGATCCGAATATAGGTGAGCTCTATTGACCATAAGTATGACATACTTATAAAAACCTCAAGTCTAAAAGGAACGAGAATATTTATAAATGAAGATCTCATTCTAGAAGATCAAGCAGAATTGAGAAAGGAGGTTCAAAAGGTAAAGGAAGCTAGGAAGGAAGGAAAATGGGAAATAATCAGAAATAGAAAAGCCGTTATTAGAGATAGAAACCAAAAAGATAATAGTAAATAGCAATTCAACATGCTCCGGATTCTTTCTTGGAACTGTCGGGGCTTTCCATGGAACAAAGGCCCCAAGCTAAGTTGGATCTCGAATGATGTTGATATTCTTATGGCTTTGAACTTGGGAGCACGAAGAATCTAAGGTCCCTAACATAGATGGCTTTACATTATGGTCTACCTGAAATAAGCGATCCTCTCGTAGAGACATTGGGGGTATAGCTTGTTACATTAAGAAGAACATCTCTCCCCATGCTAGGATTTATAAAAATGACCCTTACAACCAATATAGTTGGATAAAAATTACTGACATTTATGATAAAAAGACCTACATAGCAATATGTTATTCCCCCCCCACCAATTCTAACTTCTATAAGAAAAAGAATCTAGATAAAAATAGTCCTTACAATGGTTTAGAGAATGATATTTCTAACCTAAGGAATGAAGGCAATATCCTTTTAGTGGGTGACTTTAATTCTCGAACTTCAGGCAACCAAGCTATTCTTCTAAGCAATCATTCCAACCCTAATCCTCTTTGGTTAGACATAGACCTTCCTCTGGCTAGCCGGTACAAAAGGATCTCTAAAGACCTCGGGGAGAATTTGTTTGGGTCGGAGCTAGTCAAGCTCTGTAGTGCTCAGGATCTCATAATTTGCAACGGTCTAAAGAAGTGGCCCAATTCTAGCCAGATGACCTGCATCCATGGGATTGGTAGCAGCGTGGTAGACTATGTTATCTCCGATATCCCTCTATACAACGAAATAACAAATTTTGACATCTTAAATGACCACAAGCCTGACTCTGATCATAGGCCTTTACTTATAACTCTCAATTTTCTCATGCATAGAGATCCCATAGAAGATAATCCTTTTAGCCAAAAGAAGTTTATCTTTGATAGAAATAAAAAATATCTCTTTCTAAATGAATTAAAAACTACTTTGCTTCCTTTGTCTGGTATAGAAAACATAGAATATCTCTATCATAATTTTACTACAACCCTCTCATATTCTATTAGCAAGTTCTCAATTGAAGTTTTAAGTAATAAAAGAAATAGCAAAACCAACCCATGGTATGACAAAGATTGTAAAAGTGTGAGGAGAGAAATTAAGGAAGTTATTGATGAATATCTTAAAATTGGCAAGATAAAAATATACAAAGCCCTAACTAAAAGGAAAAAAAGGCAGTACATTCGTAAAAGACAAGAGAATCTCTTGCACCTATCTATGGTAGCTCCTAAGAGATTCTGGAGGCAGATTCTAACTAGGAAAACTAAAGATAATATAAAATTGCTTTACACGACTAGAATTCCTATCTTAAAAATCTTTATGAATCTCCAAATGTCATGGATAACTTTGAAACCTTGCTCACAACGAAAGAAGTTTTATCATGAGAAGACATTGATTTTGGGGTTAATCGCTTTGCTAATGGGAAAGCTAAGGACATTGAAGGTTACCAGGTGGAAATCTTAAAAATTGGAGGTCTTGTCCTCATCCCCCACATTCACAAGATTTTCAATCAAGTGGTCAAGCAAGGGTTCCATAAACCATGGACTCAAAGCCTCATTATCCATATTTTTAAAAGTGGGGATACAAATAACCCCTCTAATTATCGAACAATTATGATCAACCCTCTCCTAGCCAAGTTATATGGTATTATTTTGAAAAGGAAGTTGAGCATATGGCTTGAAAGTGAAGGTAAGCGGGCTAAAGGCCAAGTGGGTTTTAGAAACCAACACTCAACAACAGAACACCTCATTATGCTCAGGATCATTGTGGAGGAATGACACAATGATAAATCCAATCTCTTTTGTTGCTTTGTGGACTTTAGAAAGGCTTTCGATACAGTTCCTAGAAACAACCTTTGGAACATATTAGAAGAGCTAAAGGTTCCTTTTGAGTTGAGAGTTGCCGCTATA